>NW_010729087.1:600255-614625 GCF_000365185.1 Nelumbo nucifera
GAGCCACACAAGGCAATGACCCGAACTGGCCCGCCTCATGGCAGTTCGGGACACTCCCCTATCCGAACTCAAGACTTCACCTCGCTCGCCACTCCAGCACTTCGCCTCCGAGACGCCGAACCGAACAAACGTACCATACCTGACACCGAGGAGGTCCGTATCCAAGGGCGGCGCACCTGACTGACTTGGGATCTGACGCTTGGCAGTCGCACTTCAACGGTCACTTGCCACCGCCACCTGCCACCGTTATCGCCAATCGTAGAGACGGCTCCCACAAAAGGGAGCAGTGGCGGTTCTGTCCAACAGAGGGGATGGCACCCGAACTGGCAGGAGCCTAGAGGTCATCATACCCGACCTGACAAAAGCTTAGGAGTGAGTGCATGAGGTGATTATAAAAGACTCCCTACCCCCCAAGAACAAGGTATATGAACTTTGCGCCTTCTGGTTTTATCTTGCATTTGGAAGAATTCTAACTTGAGCTTCGGAGTATTCATACCGGGTCCCCCCCGGAGCTTCCTCATCCTCTCTGTTTCAGACTTCCTGTAGCTCCATTCATAAGCAAGGTCGTTGACAGCTAGGACCAGCCGGATTGCGCACCATCAGATTCTATATATAATGTTACAGAAAATTGTGTAGGCAAGATTAATTTGAAACGAAAATTCTAGTAATGGCAATAGAGTTTAGTTGGTGAAAATCTTTATGTAGAGTACAAATACAAAATTGTATAATGTAAAACCTTAAATTTTGTATGTATTTGCATTGAACATATTTGTATTTGTACTTATTCCATTTCCCATTTCCTAGCCAAGCCCACAGAAAGAGGGGTTATTTTAGACAAGATGCTTGTTTTGGTGAAAATTGAGATTATTTTCGATGAATTGATTGATTCTCAAGAAACCATCTTGGTCAAAGTTTAATTTCTTTTGTTTAGAAAAAAATCTCTGTGTAGAATTTCAAACCTGTGTTCTAAGACTATTGACCATTGAGCTGCATGTTAATAATTATATTTCATATAGGGTTTTTGCTTTGAAGCTTCCCTTTACATTTTAACACAATGTTTTAAAAGCCGCTTTGGCCACTGGGTTCTGGGTTTTTAGGTCAGCGGTTTGAATGAACGGTTCATTCTGATTAAAAAAATTAAAAATAATTCAAATAAAAAACAGTAGAAAATTATAAGTCAACATTTTTTTGGACTAAAAATGGTTTTAAGGTAAAATGGAACCAGATGCTTGAATAGTTTCTGGGTCAACCAGTCTGACCACCCGGGTTTTCAAAACATTATTTTAACATCATATTAAATTTACCCCTTTTGTCAACTCTTTTATTTTATTTATAGAGTTGGACATTAATATTAAATATCCAAAAGAACAATGATACAGGAAAAACTTATAACCAATCAACGATTATCATAAAATTGATAATCAATTAGGTGGTATATTCATCAAAATTCAGGAGTTTTATACTTTTATTGGTCAAACCTCTACCCACATCATACTTTTCCCCGTATCACAGATAAACCCTTATAATATATAAACGTTCTACCAAATCAACGTTAGTGATTACAAGAGAAGTTATCCAAATGCCCTGCTATTATTTATTGATAACTATATTAGCCCTCATAAAAACCAATTTATCCTACGTGAGACAAAGATCTAGATAACTTTGGCTTCGATTGGAGGACAGAAATACTAACTATTTTCATAAGAGTACCATGTTTTGGCAGAAAAGTAATTTGATAGAAGGAATTAAAAATGACCAAGAAAATTGGGTGACTAAACACAAATAGATAGCATAAGTTTTTATCTCATATTTTTCTGATCTCTTTACCCATCAATCTCATGGAAACCTATCTTTCATCCAAAGTCTTTTTAACCCAATCATTTCTGAATAAGATAATTTGTTCCTAACCTCAACCCCATCAAATGAAGAAATCAAAGCAGGCATATTTTCAGTATAGGTAGCCTTAAATCTCCAAGCCCTAATGGGATGCCAGATCTAATCTATAAGGAACATTGGAATGTGATGGGCTATGAAGTAATAGATTTTGTCAAAGAATTTTTCCAAAATAAGAAATTGTTGAAAAGATTGAACTATGTTTTTATTTGCCTTATCTCCAAAAAGGTAGATTATACTAAAGTCTAAGACTTCCATCCTATTAGTCTTTGTAATGTGTTGTACAAAATCATAACTAAACTATGTGTTGTACAAAACCATGAAATATCCCACTTCTTTAAAAATCATAAAAGAGGGCCAAGTTTTGTGGCAATTAAACTTGACATGGCTAAAGCCTATGATAGGCTTGAATGGTCCTTTCACTTGAAAGGTCTAGAAGCTCTAGGTTTCTCAGAAGATTTCCGTCAAATCATCTTAGAGTGTATCTCTTCTGTCTCTTTTTTTGTCCTCATTAATGGATCCTCTAAAGGAAAATTCTTTCCCTCTAGAGGTCTTAGATAGGGAGACCCTCTATCCCCCTACCTTTTTATTCTAGCCATGCAATATCTTTCTAGAATGATTTTGAAAGATGAACAAGAGAATAACTTGAAAGGAATCCAAGTAGCAAATGGAGCCCCTTCTATTTCCTATTTTTTCCTGATGACATTCTTTTCTTTCTTCGAGCCCATCGAAAGGATTTAGATAATCTTAAACAAATTTCAGGAAGCCTCGGGACAACTCATAAACTTGGATAAATCTGGAATTTATTTTAGTAAAAACATTCATCCTAGGCATCCGAGAATGATTAAAAGGCAACTTCAAATAAAAACTCTTCAAGAAAATTCTAAATACTTAGGAATTCCTCTAATTTGGGGAAGAAATAAACATTCTTAGCTTTTTTTGTTTTGGACAATATTAAATCAAAATTAAATAAATGGAAAGCTACTACTCTGAGCCAAGTAGGTAAAAGAGTACTCATCCAATCAGTTCTTCAAGCTATTCCTATCCATACAACGAGTGTTGCCCAGTTTCCAAAAAAATCCACTAATGAATTTGAGAAAAGTATTAGGAATTTCTAGTGGGCTAGATCTGATTCTAATCTTTACCCCTACTGTTGGTGTTCTTGGAACAAACTAACTTAATCTAGAAATTTAGGAGGTTTAGGCTTTCGAGATATTAAGCTTGTCAACGAAGTCTTACTTCTAAAAGTAACTTGGCAGTATCTTAATGAACATCATAAACTTTGGGCTCAAATATGGAAATCAAGGTATCTGCCAAACAATAAAGTCTTTCCCTATGCCATTCCTCAGTCAAGCTCATTTTTTTGGAAATCTACAGCTCCTCAACTACGAGATATTTCTCAACAAGTAGGTTTTTTTATTTCAGCCAACTCCCATAAGAAAATTGATCAACTCCTTTGGATCCAAACACAAAATGGTTTCCAAATGATTGAACAACTTACAGCCTCCAACCTAAGAAATCTTGCCTTCTCCAACCTCATTCCAAATGGTATGTGGGATAGGAACATCCTAAATCTTCACTTTGATCAGTCAAAAATCCAAGATATTCTCAACACTTTCCATTTTTCCTCTTGATAATTCAATTTCTTGAGTTTGGACTCTACATTTGGTAGGTAAGTTTTCAACTAAACAAGCCTATAAACATCTCCATCTTCCCCGTCAACAAAGACCTATAGATGATCTTAAGGTGTGCCTAAAATGGATTTGGACCCTTCCAATCCCTCCTTGATATCAACTATACTTTTGGAGACCGATTCATGGTTATCTTCCTGTAAAGGAAAAGATTTTAGATATTTCTCAACATTGTGATTGTGGTTTGTGTCAAAATAATACATAATCTATAAACCATCTCTTTTTGGAATGTCCCTATACTAGAGCTATTCTTTTTGCATATCCTTGGAATATCAACTTAAATGCTATTTTTCACTCTTCTTGGCAAAACTGCATAATAGAACTTACTAAAATTTTCCTAGATAAGATATTGATCACCCAAACTCTAAGCTGGTATGCCATTGTGTTAATATTTGTTTTGCTCGTAATGAAAAATGTTTCAAAGACAGATATCTAACTCCTCATTCGATTTTAAACAGAATTAACGGTGTGCTTCAATGACTAAAGTTTCAACACAGCTATATCCACATAACATAGTGGCTACCTCCAAAATTCTTCATCACCATAAATCAAGATACTGATCGTATTATAATTCACATATGCATACAATATTAACTAGACAACCTTCTCCTATGGAATTATTTATTTATCTTCAACTTTGGATTGCCTTTGTGTTGCAAGAGGAAAATCTTTGCTTAAAAACAGATGAAGAAGTAGAATTATATGCCATTTTCTAGGGAATCAAACAAGCTTCACAGCTACAAAAGCTTTATCTCCAAATATACTCAAATTCTCATCAAGTGATCAATGCTCTAAAGAATCAAGCATCTATCCATTGGTTATGCGTAGCACTTTTGATGATGACCAAACAGATATTATCCTCCTTTCTCTTTGTAGACTTTTATTTTATTAATCAATCCTTTAATACTCCTGCTCACAAAATAGATTATCAAGCTAAAAAACCATATACAAAATAATTTTTTGTTTGATACTTACCCTTTAGGGATCCTAGATGTAAGGAACTATGTATATATTTCTCCTAGTTAATATATTTCTTTTACCTTTCCAAAAAAAAAACTAATTATCATATGACAAAACCATTTCATCCCCCATTTTATGTAATGTTTTGAAATTCAAGTTGGGAATGAAATTGCTTTTTCCTCTGGTTTTTGGATCAACAGTTCAACTGGCTAGGTTTAATAGGTCAAAATGGTTGAGTTCAATTTACAGTTGTATATTGCATCATAACCATTAGATTAAAATATCAAGTTTGATTATGGAGATATATAGGTCAAATATATGTATCATTATAGAGAGAGTGAGAAGGGTGGTTGAGAAAGAAAGAAAGAAAGAAAGAAAGAAAGAAAATAAGAGTAGGTGGTAGTTGCCTCCTCTCTCTGCTTTCTCTCTCCCCCACCAATTAGTCAATCCTTCCCTCTTTTTTTTGTTATTAGTAAGTGTGCATGTTCTTTGCACGTGACAATTTTTTATGATGATAGTAAATAATATGTTTTAAAAATTTTATATAATTTTATTCTTATTTATCACACTTTTTTGTTTAATATGATAAATATACGATATTAGAGATGTACCAAAATGTCTTCTACATCTTTTTATACTTTTGTTTGTTTTCATCCTTTTTAGTTTTTATTATTATTTAATTATGACACCAATGGTTTATACGTTTAACCTAAAGGGTTGAATTGTTGACTTGCTACCAAATAGGAAAACAACTCCATTTTGGGTTGATTTTAAAATTGTATTTTATTTCTCTTATCAATAAAACAATTATTCTTTGACACACTTATTTTTTAACATGGTCAATTAATATAAGAGTTAATGAAAAATGAGAGTTAATACCCTAAATATAAGACTTAATGAGAGGGAATTGAATAAGGAGAAATGTGATAGTTCTTAGTCAATAATAGGATTCAATGATTGTTATTGGGAGTTATTATGTACCGTAAATATAAGACTTAATGTGAAGGATTTGAATAATAAAAAAATGGTTATTCAAATTACATTTGTATCCGCACAATGAGAGAGTCTTGTTCACACTTTTAATAGTAGTGTATATGGGGTCTTAAATTTTCTATTCATAAATGTTGCTTATTTGGCTTATTATTTCAATTTTAAAGTTTTTTTTTATCGCAATACAAATTTGCCCTCATGATAGCTCAGGATCAAGGGGCAAATTTTGTCCAATGAAAATATTAAAAAATAAGACCCATTCACACTTTTATAAGTAAAATATATAGATTCTAACTCTCAAAAAAAATTATTGATATTTTACCATTAAACCATGAACCATTGTTCAAGTTGAATGGTTCAATAATTAAACCATATAGTTTAGAGGTTTGTTGACCAATTTAAATTTTTGTTACATAATAATGAGTCAGGCTGTAAACGAAACCGTAATGGTGACTAGTTTTCAGGTTGAATGGTTTGACCACTTGGGTCAATGATGTTGTGAACATTGAGTTCATGTTAACTTATCTATCTCACAACCAATGGCCCAAAAAAGACAAAGGCACGTTGAATAAAAGGGCTTTATTATAATTTTGCAAGCATGCACCTTCATTTTTGTTCATTTTTTGTTGGTAAATGTATAAGAAGATGGTCTCTATAAAGAGTTTAGATCTACTACCTAACATTGTGTTAGTAGCATATCTTGCCTAGAACTTGGATTTTTCACTCACAAAACAGTGCTCACATTGTATTCATAGCCACTTGCAACTGTGTATCGTGAATACCTCTGTACTTGAATGTTTTTATTCATGGGGAGATATTTCCAGTGCAAAATTGCTATAAGTGGTTATGAGTACGGTGTAAGAACCATTTTGTGAGGACTAAATCCGATCTCTCCATTTGAGGGAATGGTCATTCCCTCCCCTTCCCTTGGGAATTAAATTCCATTCCAGCTGATTCCAATTTTCATTCATATTTTTGTCCAAATCAAACATACAATAACAGTCTGTTTGGTTTGTGTGACTGAGATGGGGACATAGGGTCTCACCAAATAGGTGCGACCCCACTGAGAAAGGAAACTAGTTGAGAAATTTTTATTGAGGGAGACAACAGACGCTCATCGTTCTTTTCAGACGCCGACCAACCGTTACTCACCGATGCCATCTCCGACGACCTTGTTTGAAGGTAAGTTCATATTTCATATCCTCCCGTGATTTGCATTTTTTGTACCATTTTTACCTGTTTTCATAATGACTTCTCCCCCCCCCCCCCACAATTTTTTCCATCATCTTTATCCATCAGTGGTTGTCCAAAGACAAAGAACGCCCATTCAAGTCGTTTATTTTAACACCGAAGCTTGAGATCTAGCTTATGGTATTTGTCTCTTCTAGATCTAGTATTTTCCATTTGTTTTCACACCGTAACTCCAGATCTAGCTTCTTTAGATCTATTCTATTTGTTGTTAGAGATTTGTTTCAGGTTTGATGTTAGATCTGGTGTTTTAGATTTGTTAGTGTTTTGCTTAATCATTGGTCTCATCTCTATTTGGTATGCTAGATATTTATTGTTTTATTTTTTATTTTTTTAGTTATACCATTTTATTATTTCAATAAATACTGGATTTCAATTATGCATATTTCTTTTGTTTTCATTTTTTGTTGTGTTTTAAGTCATCTTAGGTAACCCACACAGGGGATTTCCAGGCTTAGGAACCACATTACCCCGTAGAAAGCTCTATTTCAGGCTTAGGACCCACATTATCTCGTAGAAAGCTCTATTTTAGGCTTAGGTACCAAAGTAAAATCTGTTTTAGAATGCATGAGATCTATTCAGAGATTTATTCATGTGGGCTAAAATCAAACATCCTGCGAAGTTTTCTCATCAACCAAACGCTGGAAGCATATTTTGTAGGATAGTGGGTCTCAGCAAACAAACACAGTGACCAAAAATGAGAAAATAAAATTTTCTCTTTTCATCTCATCATTTTTCATCCCACTGTTACCTGGCAACCAAACAAATCATAAGAATGGAGCATTCGGATTTTGGTTCTAAAACGTTTCAATATTATTCAAGATCATATAGCATGTTGTGGGGGTGTAGCTCATATGGTAGAGCGCTCGCTTCGCATGCGAGAGGCACGGGGTTCGATTCCCCGCACCTCCACCATTTTTCTCCTTTTTCCTGTCTCAGTCAGACGCTGAGACGCATTTTGTCTGAAACCCGAGACGCAGAAAATACGGGGTTTGGGCCTTGAACTCCGAGAGGCACGGGCCCAGCCCAATGGCCTTTTAGGCCTTCGAAAATGATGGTGCCAGGACCACAAACCTTTTTGTCTCAAACCCGACGATTTATTTGGTTTGGGTCCACCATGAAACACATACATGGATTATGGAGCAACGAAATCAGGTTCGGTTCCACCAGTAAACATTTTTTTTGCAGCAAAGGAAGTTGAAGCCTTGGAATCTTGTTCGGATCCGGCGTTTGTTCGGGTCAGGCACCTGCAAAACCCCCACCATGTTCGGATTACTGTTCAGCTTAAGAACCTAAAATGAATTTCCACTTTTCATCAGTTTTCACACATTGTCTCCATCCTTCCGTATGGTACGTACGTCACATCCCTATTTTATTTATTTATTTATTTATTGACTCTTTTCCCGAAGAAAGAGATTAAAAAAAAGCTTTTTAGTTTTTATAAATAAAATATTGGGGGTTCGGTCTTCAGTGGTTCACTTTATGATGTGTTGGGTTTTGGTTCAAATCAGATATGATCCGACCCGACATGTCTGTTCCGAATATTCACGGATCCACCTACAATTCATGAGTTCGGATCTCTTACCCGCACCTACGCACAGGACACTACAGCTGAGCTGTACGTTGGATCTCCTACCCATTCATACACGTAGCTGATAAAAGATTAGCCACGTGGTGGAAAGTATTGGAATATAAATTATCAAATAGATAGAAAGTGTTTTACACGTGGGCTCTTCCTGCTCGCAGTGAAGCTGCTAGCCTGCTACTACTTACTGGTAAATGGTAAGTTAGTAACGTAACGTCCTCAATCCGGTTAAAAACAAACTAAAAACTGAAATTATTTCGCTACACGGCCCGTCCACAATTTAAAATATCGAGAAGAAAAAGAGGAAGAAAACCTAGATAATCTCAAACGCCAGATTGACCGTTCGATCAGCCCCTAAAAACCCTAAATATTATTTACTTAATTTATTTTCAATTATGTCACCTTTTACTGCTCGTAAAGACTGAACTTTTGCTGCTTTCCTTTATTCTATTCTAGTCTCTCTTCCAGTTTTCCTTCCTTCTTTTATTGCTTGATCAGTTGTTCTACTAATTGCTTCTTATTTCTATGTTTCCTTCTCAGGAAATAAATGTCTCTAAATAGCATGGAAATGCCCTTTTCTTCTTGAGCTTCTTCAGCTTGAGAAAGAAAAAGAGGGTTTTATCTGTTCCTTTTCCTCCATTTTCTTCCGTTCTTCTGTTGGTTTACCATGAGAAAACCAGCGGAAAGATTTTCAGGCGTGGAATCATTGTTCTCAGGTAAAAATCCATCCGGGTTTTCTAATTTACAAGCAATGCCGCTCGTTTTCCGCCTTTTTTCTTTCTCTTCTTCCATTTTTTTGTTGAGAATGTGTGTCCGTGGTATTTGATTAGACTTAACTCCATCTGGTTGTTGGTTTTATTTTACTATGTTACCATTTGTCCCCTTGCTTGGAACTCGTTTCTCTCGTTTGTAGATGTAGTGTTGAGATTGTATAATGATGGGTAGCGTTTGCTTGAACAGTTGAACTTTAGTTGCATGCAGATTTTTTGGTTCACAGCCTATTTTTGTCCTTTTCTCCCTCTGGTCTTCTTTGGGCTCTAAACTCGACAATGCATTTTAGGTGGTAGTAGATTGCTCTGCTAAATTTTCTACTTTTCGTTTATTGTCAATGTTAATGCGTTTGTCCCCCCTAATCTCCTTTTATCTTTCTTTTTGAGAATTTATGTTGGGGGAACTGCTTGATTAAACTGTTGCATCTGAATGTTCTTCTTCTGCAGTAAATGCCACTGATTCCCCATCTATTTTCTCCGTGCTTCTCTCTTTTGTTTAGTTGCATTCAAGGGAGTTTTTCTTTTTCTTTCCTTATTGTAACAAATAATGAAGTAATACTGGAAGCTCATAAGAAAACAAAAGGACCCTGTCTCTTTCCGTTCAAAATCTACAAGCTCTGTTACTTACAAGAAAAAAAAAAGAATCTACAAGCTCTTTTCCAATGGATTTTATAGGGTTTATTTGATCTCTCAGCATTTATGGATGTTTCTCCATGACTATTTCTAAAAGCTATGAACATCGATCAGTATCAGGATATATGCAACCTACTGCAATTTCTTATGGCAAATTTACGTGTTGCGTCTGATGTGATTATAAATTGGGAAAGTTCAAGAGAATTGCTTATCTATGATATTATGCATGCTGGTATGAATGTTGTCATACATGGCCTCTTAAACTTTAGTGGTCTGCTATAAAATCAGAAGGTATAACTTATTGGTTCGGAACCATGTTTCTGATGAAATCCGTTTCATCCTGACTGTTAATCTTGTTTATGACCCTCCCATGCACATGGTTAACATAGTGAATTGATATTCTTTGTGATGACAGAAGAATTTGGTAGCTTTCTAAAAGCAACTGCAGTGGAGCTATGTATATTAACAATGTAGCATTGTAAGATAAAGGCATGATATAATAATTTATATGTTGAGAGAAATTTCATTTTCAACATTGCATTTTCATCCCCCCTTTACTCTTGAATGACAGTTATCTTTCTTCACAAAAAAAAGGGAAAAGAAAAAAAAAGAAAAAAATGACAGAAATTCTAGTAGCAACTTGCTTCATACAGAGCCTTCTGTTTGATATGATTTTTGCAATCAAATGTTTTTTTTTTTTTACAAATATTACTTTAGAAATGGATGCTAAAATGTATCTCAGAAAACTAGCACTTACAAGTTCCTCTTGCAAGATGATACAAATGAAGCCTTAAATTAATATATGCATTTAAAACTTGAGAGAGATTGGTCCTGTTTGTTTCCCTTTTCCTTTCTTTTTTTTTGTTTGTTTGTGTGTGTATTTGGGGGGAGCGTTTAGCTAGGAGGAAATAAGTGGCAGAGATACTTGTGAATATAAAAGTAGGGTACTTCTTCCTTCTATTTAATTTTAATCTGAAGTTGATCCTTCAAGTTGGATTTTCCCATTTTCCAGGTTTTGTGCTTGACCCTGCAAAATGTAGTCAACTGAGCTTGGAAGAGAAAAGGGAACTAGTCCATGAAATTTCCCAATGGTCAAAGGATGCTCCAGAGATCCTTCGTTCCTGGAGTCGCCGAGAGCTTCTTGAGATAATCTGTGCTGAAATGGGTAAAGAGAGGAAATATACAGGCTTTACAAAATTTAGAATGATAGAGCATCTTCTCAAGTTAGTGGCCAAGAGAACAGTGAAAAACATTACTGATGATCCATTAGCTGTTTCACCATCTAAGAGTCAAATTGGTTCAAAAAGACAAAGGAAGAAAGAGCATCCACTCCGGCTAGCAACTGATGCAGATCATGTTCCCAAGGCAAATATTAAAGAAGAGCAATTGGACATGGTACTCTGTCAAAATCTTGCATGTAGAGCTAATTTAAGCCCAGAGGATGCTTTTTGTAAGAGATGTTCATGCTGCATCTGTCACCGTTATGATGATAACAAGGATCCTAGTCTATGGTTAACCTGCAGTTCTGATCCTCCAAATCAGGATGATTCCTGTGGAATGTCATGCCACTTGGAATGTGCTCTTAAGCATGAAAGGGCTGGCATTATGAAGAATGGGTGCCAAACAAGGTTGGATGGCAGTTTCTATTGTGTTTTCTGTGGCAAAGTTAATGAACTTATGGGGTAATGAGCTCTTCTCTTCAACATGAAGTATTCTAGAATTATGATATAATTAGTAGACGATATACTCATTCACACCCATGCATACACTAGGCCCCTTAGAATTTAATAAATAAATAATTTCTATAACTTGAAGGCATTTTAAGGAAGATTCGGAAGAACCAACTTGATTCCACAGTTTTTTTTTTGTTAATTAACTTGATTCCACAGTTCAGAACTAATATTCTCTAATACCTACGTACTGCTAATTTTCTAAGCAATTTTCAGTACATATTTGATATTAAATTTACTCTTGTGCATATGACTATGTACTTTTAAATGTACATGGGAAAATCTATGATGCCAGAAAGACATGATACTGGAAAGGCTTTGACCAATCAACCTTCCTCCCCCGTGTGAATTTTGACGAAAACCCACCTGATTGGTTCCCACTTTTATGATGCCAGTTGATTGGTTATATGTTTTTCTGGTATCATGCCTTTGCGGCATCACAGTCGAACCCAATGTATATATAAAGATTGTCTAGTAAGATGTAACCTGATAATATAATTTTTCTTTATTGGCATAACCTGGTCATATAAAATAACAAATATTTTTATTTATTATAAAAGAGCAAATATTCTAACAGGCATACCTTAGTATTTTGCTTCTGTTAAACCGAACTACAAGGAAATAGTACTAAAATGCAAAAGGAATGTTTAACTTTATGCCTTTTGTCCTAAAATCTATGTTTTGTCTACTTCAGAACCTTGAGAAAACAATTGTTAATTGCCAAGGATGCCAGAAGGGTGGATGTCCTGTGTCATCGGATATCCCTTAGCCATAAGATTCTCAAAGGAACAGAGCTATACAAAGAACTTCAAAGGATAGTTGACACTGCATTGAAGAAACTCAAGAAAGAGGTAGGGCCTCTGGATCGAGTATCTGCAAAGATGGCAAGGGGCATTGTTAACAGGCTTTCTTGCGGTGCTGAAGTTCAAAAGCTATGTGCTTCAGCAGTAGAAGCTATTGATTCCATGCTTTCGGGCTTGCATCCTGAGCCTCATCATATTGATCTTAAAGGACAACAAAGTAAGCTCTTTCTTTTACTATTGAAATTGTACTGGCTTACTGCATCTTATCTTTTTCTTAACTTTTTGTGTGGCTGAAACATTGCTAGTTTATGTTGTTAATCAGCTTGTCAGATCCACTTTGAAGAACCAACAGCAACCTCCATTGTTGTTGTTTTGGAATATGAAGATAATCTGTTGGAGGACTTTCTAGGTTGTAGACTCTGGCATCGAAGGTCCACTGTGATGGACTATCCAGAAAAGCCCACTTACATTGTGCTGAGGCCAGAAAAGAGATTTGTCATATCAGGTCTTGATCCTTCGACGGAGTACTTCTGCAAGGTTTCTCTGTTCAGCAGCACAAAGGAACTGGGTGCATGGGAAGCTAAATGGATCACACAAGCACCAAGCAGAAGCTCTATTTCAGCTCTGGATGAAGAGCATGAGAAGGAAGATCAAGTTCCAACAGTTCAAGCAAATTCCCAGAGGGATTCAACAAACTCAAGTGACATCCGGTTAGCCTGTGGTGATCACTACTCAAAACTTCGATCATTGGAGGACATCAGCAAACATGATGAGTGCCACCGGCCACCTCTTCCCACGGCTGCAAATTACATTGGCTCCACATCTGTTCCTCCTACCACACCATGCAAATCTGATGGAACCCATGAGGTTCCAGGTTCTGTTTCTAAGAAGCAATGGACAGAAAGGAACTACGAGTATTGTGTACGAGTTGTCAGATGGTTAGAGCAGG
This sequence comes from Nelumbo nucifera, assembly GCF_000365185.1. The sequence continues at coordinate 613,508 of NW_010729087.1, forward strand.
AAGGACACATAGAGAAGGATTTCAGGGTGAAGTTTCTAACTTGGTTCAGCTTGAAAGCAACAATGCAAGAGAAGAGAGTAGTCAGTGCTTTTGTGGATACCCTGATTGATGACCCCCCAAGCTTGGCAGGTCAGCTCATTGATACTTTCATGGACGAAATTTGCAATGAACAGAAGCCTGTCTCTCGAAGCGTTTTCTGTACTAGATTGTGGCATTGAATATTGAAAAGTTGGTTTATCATGACAACTCAGAAGTAGGGAGTAGTTGATCTTGTTAGAATCCTTATAGAGAAAAAAGATTATTGAACTCTTCTAACATGGATATTAACCTGATGTAACTCTACTGCACCATTGTCTCTGGAATGCTCATCCCTGGCATTTCATGGAGTATGATCTTTGTGAAGGAAAAGTAGAACGGGAAATACCTAGATGCAAATTCTATCCATTAATGTTCAGATTCAGAGGCAAATCCCTTATTCATCCTATTTGAATGTTATATATAATTAATAATTAAATTAAAAATAATGAAAATATAGTATTATTAATAAGTAACATTGATATTGCAAATTATTAACAAAATGATCTTAATATAAACCCTATAAATTTTGCAATCCGTCCCTTTGGTAAAATTACAACACTCAAACCAACTATGCTATGATAAATTACAACACTCCTTATTCCCTCCTATTGGTATCGGATGCCTTCCACAGTCCCAGCTCATCACAGAGGCACAGAGTTTGCCATACGTTAATAGAATCACAAAGTATAATCCAATGTTCTTTTCTTTTTCTTGTTTTTCTTCTTTAATTCTGATAATCGAACTGAAGATGTCTAAATTGTTCTGTCAAAATCTTCGAATTGGTTACCATCAACCTTGAACCCTGATGCTGTAGAGGTAAATAAAACTTCTTATTGCAGATTTCCAGCCCTATACAATCCTGTTAGACAGTTTTGTATGCCCTTAGCTTCAATCAGAATGATGTATTTTATGAGTTTMTTGTAAATGAATAAAGRTRMATATTTGATTCATGTTCCCTTGGTATATTTCTGTGTAATACCCTTAAACTGGACACTTAATGAGACTTGTGTTAGTTTAGAATGTTCACAGCCAGTGGGTCG
>NW_010729087.1:616360-689758 GCF_000365185.1 Nelumbo nucifera
CAATCTTTGGGCGTCCATAGGATGGATCTCTCATCCCTTCACATCTAATGTTCAAAGCCTTCACAAATTTGTAAATCACCACCGTTCTAGAATATGCTCAGTTTTCTATTTGGAGCTAACCCGAGTTGAGAATTATCAGAGTTACATTGAAGTTGTCAGCTGTCCAAATAGACAGAACAAGGTGAGGACATGGGTGCATGAGTCGAACTTCCATCTTTTGACCAAATGAAACTTGCCTAAAATAGAACGTAATGAGGGAATTGACTGTAGCTCAAGGTTCAAGCTTCCCATTTCATACTCTCATACACTTGTGGCATCATTAACAGCCTCCTCAAAAGGGAATTGACTGAACTCATTGATAATTTCTGGGAGTCTTGCCTTTTCGTGCTAATTGATTTTGGAAGCCCAAATCTTAGAGGGCCAAGGGTATCTTGACACTTTAGTGGAAGAACTATCTACAAATCATAGGTTTTCAAGAACTTCCATGGATCATCTATCATGGACTTGCTGTAAAACAATTCAGGCCTATCCTGTGCTGAGACATAAGAATGGAAGCTCCACCCTCTTCCTCTATCCCGTCCTGAACCGTTGCTAGGACTTTTGTAGAAACGGTAATGGCTGCCTCTTCCTGAACTAGGATTACCACTACCTCTCCAACCTGAACCATTTCCAGAACGAAAACTGCTGCCTTTTCCTGAACCAGAACTGGAGCTGCCTCCTCGTCTGAGACAGGGACTGGGGATACCACCACTCCTTGATGAATTGAAGGGAAAACTATAACTATAACCAGACACACCTGCATATCTGTTATAGGCCCCGGGAGTTCCTTGATGCCCAAGAAAGGGACTAGCCATTCCACCTGGGCTTCCCCAGGAATCAGAGCCATGAAGGACCATATTTGTTTCATATGTTTTCGGATCAGGAGAATAACTAGTTTGTAACTGATGAGCAGGAGAAGAAAACATGTAAGGACTCCTTGTACCTGCTGAGTTGAAAGAAAGAAAAATTGAACGTTCTCACTTCTCAGACTTGGGCATACGTAATTTTTTACATACAACAGATCAGATTCAGATGAACCAATATTCCCTGCACAATATATTATTTAACCAATAGTTTTAAAGAACATTATGATTCATAAAACAAGGACAAATGATCATTTTTTCACACAGCGCAGGAAAAAGGTTCCTTATTTGGGTCAGGTACGAAACTTCCCTTCATGACCTACCTATTTCTGCCATGTGGAGTGATAGTGTGGCAGATTTAAACCATCCACCCAGGCAGGGGAACCTTCAAATAAGCCAGATTTTCCATCCTCCCATCCATGTCTGCTCTATACCTAACCTTGTATAGGGGTCCCCTAACAAATGTTAGTCATTGAATGTTTTAACCTTTTAACATTACCCACTTGATTCATGTAACCCATCTAGCAAATTCCTCCCTCTCTCCTGATATGCATCTTGGACCAAAAATCACACAACATGGGACAATAATGAAATAGTTTCATCAATATGACCTAGAAAATTATTCAGTGACTTCAAGAACGCAAACACATGAAAGGACCATTACCCAATATTGGTCCCAGGTATCCATAGTCTTGGGAGGGTGGACAGGATATAAACCTAGCTTGCATTTTAGCACAAAGTGGCTACTCTGTGCTGTCAGACTTGAATCAATATTCTTGACTGTCAACATTTGTCAGCCTTAGGTGTTATTATTGCACCAATAAATGGCCCCCAAAAAGGTACAGTACCTAAAAGACTTAAAAGGTTTCCTTCTATGTGGAGGGTAACATGACAAATTCAGACCATGCAACTTATAGGGAACCCTTTGTTAGCCAGGTGTCTCTTCCTCGTCCACATGAAACCAGAACCAATATATTGTTGAAGGGTTAAAAGAACTAGGTTTAGACCAAAAAGGACATGGATTGAAGTAGGTAGAAATGATTTAATGGGCCCACAATTAACAAAGGATATGGTACAGAACAGGATTGAATGGTGGAACGGGACTCATGTACCCAACTCCATATATAGTTGGTACATGGTTTAAATGATGAAGAGGTGAGAAAATAACTTGTCTCTTGGGCTGTCATCTCTGCTACTATGTTGAAAAAAAATACAAAATGCTTCCAATCATGTCTTATCTGTACAGCATACCAACCTTATATTTTACATAAACCGCCATTACAGATAAATGAGTTATTTGGCACACAGGTGAAAAAAAAATATAAACCAACATTAAATGAAATAAGGCAGTGGTCCAACATAACAAATGCCAAGTTGACCCTGGGCACTGGGAAAGCTAAAAAGAAAACTGAAAAGCCAAGCACTAGCCTGGTTTCATAGTGGCTATACTTTGGAAGTAATCAGCACCGCCTTGGACAATACTGTTGATGAATTTTGTTTGGGAAGTCGGTTACAATTTTGCAACTGTTTATACAGTCTTCTAATAATGGGGCAATTCCATGAATTCAATACAATAGCACAAAGTATGAAGGACAGAGAAAGCAGAGCTGGGGATTGATGAATACGTAAAAAAGTCATTGAATGATAAGAGGAAGATCAAAATGGAAATAGACATTACACTGACAGATCAACAGATAACAAGGATAGCTGTGACAATAGAAGTCAATCACATTGGTATTGTTGACTGAGACTGAATTGTTATTGACTATGAAAGGTGGTTTCAATTTGCAACTTGTATTCCTTCATTGGGACTCCAAATTTGATAATAGAGCTTTAACTGTTGACTTTCTAAGCCCACCCCCACATTACCCACAAGGCCACAACCACAATGTTCTGTATTGCCAAATAGTCTACCAAATGAAAACAAGAATTAAATAAAGGGAGATATTTTTACGAAGAGTATAGTACCAGAAAGATGTGATGATACCCTAACCACAGGAGAACCACTACTAATAGAAGGGAACACATCATCCTGTGGCATCTGCAAACTGCTCCTCCTCCTCTTGTTACCAGAGAAAGCTGACATAGGGTCTGTATAATAATCAAACCTTGGAACAGAAAGTGAGTTTTCCTTGGTTAGTGGGGTTGAATAAGGTTCGATTAACGGATTGGAAAGACATCCCTTTGTTGTAGAAATGTCAACACTACAAAAAACTTCAACCTGAGCGGCCTCAAGACGCATTGCTTTCAGTCTTTCACCTCTTTGCTCTGCTTCTTCCATCTTATATTGAGGTTAACAAAAGAAAGAAAAGGAAAGTCTGCAACAGGTCAGTTCTTCAAGATTCATCCATGCATGCATAAATTAAAAACTTCTTTATATGTCCATAAGTAAATCAATTCTGAATGTAAACAAATTCACATACTTGATTTATTAATAAAGTGCGTCCTCCAAATTCCGGATTTTATAATTTATATAATTCAAGTCTTGCCCTTTTTCCTTCTTTCTTCCGTCCATTTTTTAAGGGTTATACATGGAATCAGGAAGGCTATAACATTTATTATGTTTTATAATTCAAAACCTTTTAGCTTGGAGAGTTACAACATCTCATTTGCAGCTGATAAGAGTTTCTTCCTCCCAGAAGCATAACTCAAGTGTGTTTAATGTAAATTGCTCGTTTGAATTGTTATTTCATGGAGCAATGAGGAATTGGCACAAACCCATCATACCAGAGATAAAATTCTTATTTTTCTTTTCATGGTTTTCTGTCAAATTCAACCCCCACCCAAAAAAATGAAAGGGAAAAAAAAAGAAGAAGCCCACCTTGCAAATGTGTAAGAAATTGCAATCGTAATAAAGGTTCCTTTTAAAATGATCAAATTGAGAATACATATAAGAATCACAACTAGGTTAAGTAATGATTTGGGTTCAAAATTCAAATATACGAAGCGTAAACCACCCTGCGTCATTTTTTATCCAAAAAAAAAAACACCCTGCTGCGTCATTCAACGCAACGTTGAGACACGGGAAAAGAGCAGAAACAATTCTACGAACAATCCTTAACTAGAAAATAACACAAAAAACTTCAAAGGCGGAAAAAAGACATGTCCTACTAAAATTGCAAATAGAACAGATGCTTGAATTAGAGCAAATCAAAGGTTGGAAACTTGGAATATTTGAATTAGTTTTGCAGAAGTCTTTGGAAGGGGAGAGAAAGATTTACCTCTATTAGGTAATGTTTGGTGAGGAGAGTCACAACCGGGGAAGAGTGCACGGTGAAAATCACCGACTGACCATGCTTTCTGAGTTTTACAGTCTTCGATTTGAAGCCCCCAATGGTCACTTTCGTCCACGTCTACGAGAGGTAAATAGAAAAAAAAAAGCTTTGTTCTGTTTGGGAAGGCTGTTTCACAACACAGTTGCCTGTCGCCCATGCTAACGTGTCGAAGCTGAAAAACAGCCAAAAACTGTTTTGCAGATAAATAGGCCAAAACGCCAAGCACAAGTAATGGATACGTGTAAAGTATAGTATATGATAATGACAAGAAGCGTTTGATACATTCGGAACCAAGAATAAAAATTTTACTTTTTCATTCATGGTGTCTCTTCTTTTGCAGATAAAATACATACAAACTGCACTCTCAGTTTGAGAAAGAGAGAGAGGGTAAAAACATGAAAATTTCAATTGTAAATTCATAGAGATCCATCATTCTTCCATATGCCCATCTGAAGTCTGAACAAATCCAAAATTAATTTGGACGGACCAAAAGATTGGACTGGACTTAAGTCCATCGGTAATAAATTTATATTAAAATATCTGGTCCATTGATATAACATAAAAATATCAATTGACTGGGTTTGAATTGAAACCAATTTAAATTAAAATGAATTTGAAGGATTGAATTTGACCTGACCCATTTATAATAAATTTAGATTGGACTGGACCAGATTGGATCAAATTCAATCCAATTGACATTCGTAGGGGGGATTACATATTATTAAATATATAATTAAGGAGCAGAATAAAAAACATAGGAACCTAAGTTGGGGCATGGTTATATGAGCAAATTAGATGCCGAAATTTCATTTAGACGGTGTTCGGAGCTAATGCCGTTTCTTAAGAGGCAGCATATGTTTTCTCAGATTTTCTATTTGGTACCGTTGCTGTTATAAATGCATTTTTCAATGCTATGTCAGTACACATTGTTAGTAACAGTAGAAAAATAGGAAAACATAAAAAAAAGTGTTTTCTTAGACTATACCTTTCCCAATTTTTAAGGCATGGTTTGAGAAAACGTTTTTTTTTTTTTTTTTTTTTTTTTTTGAAAAACAGCAAATCAAATAGAAGAAATTTTCCCAAAAAACGGATTTCTGATGTGGTGCCGTTTTCTGAAGAAATGGCATTGGTGCCAAATACCTAGGGGATGTTTGAAACCGTGGCCATTTTTCTGAAAAACGATGCCACGTTGGATCCACATAGGCGTTTCAACAAACACCCATATATGATTGTTTGGTTCACATGTTTTTTGAAAAAAACGCTTGAACCATGGGCATGCCTCATAAATTGGGACCCCACTGATGCATGAAATGTCAAATTTGGCGTTTCATGCATCAGTGAATCGTTGCCCCCAACAGTTGACTAATTGGCGATTACGTGTATCTTATGTGGTGCTTACCTGTCAGCACATAAAAAACGGTGATGAAAATCATTTTACAAACAACATATTATTGTTCACTGTCTACGTGGCAGAAACACTCCCAAATAAAATCAAAGTATTTTTTTTGTAATAAACGAATCTTGAAAGCATGCGCATTTTTTCTTGAAAATCGGTCCCAAAAAACATCCACATTTCGCATTTGAACTCTTTTTTTAGAGAATTGTTGCTGAAACGTTCATACTCCTAAAATTGAACTCTTTTTATTTTTTGGGTCCATAGGGAAAACATTAAGCAATGTGCAGAACAGTGGCTTCTACCTTCTGGCTTTACTAGGTGGCCTCCGGGCAGACAGCTATAAGCTATGACTCATGAAAAATCTGGAGAACTCAAATTGGTCAGTCATTCTAAGGGCTGTCCTCTTCAGCCTCTTTGAATAACTGATCTGGAGCACCTCAAATCAGTCTCAATAGGAGTGCAACTTCGGTTTTCATACTATTTTAGACTCGAGCTCCGGTCAAAGCTAACCTTGAGCCCAACCAAGTTGCACCCTTACCAATCAATCAGCCCTAGATTTCCCTTTCTTTACAGTATGGAAATTTAATCGGGGCAAAATTGTGGATCTGATTATATTGAAAACTATATTTGTTTATTTAAATAATAATTTAAAAATTAAAATTTGATAATATAATTTTAATAAAAATAATAAAAAATATTAAATTATTTATAAGCTAATAAATTAAATATTTTAACTAATATTATTTTATTTATCATTTATTATAAATAGGTTGTAACCTGTTGAATGGAGATTATCAAGAAATATTATAAATAGGTTGTAACTCAAATTAGTCAGTCATTCTCCCATATATCTTCTTTGCTCTTTCGTATCATGGTATCAGCGTGATCCGCGTCTTCTTGCTTCCTTTGCGGTTCTCGTTTCTCTTCTGCAATTTTTTTTTTTGATTTGGTCTGAGTTCGGTGGTCTCTTCCGCGTCTTTGTGCTCAACGGTTCTGCAATTTTCTTCTTCCCCGTTCGAACAAAGACAACCAGTGGCAGCAATATCTCTCGCTCCCGGCCATTCACTTTTCATCTCTCTCATTCTCTCTTTCCAATGAAATAAATCAGACGAGCACTGTTCATCGTCTTCCACCTCTCGATAGATGCGGCGATCAGTGGTGATTCCCTCCCCTCTGGCCTTGATCTCCCCTGCTCATCAGACGAGCACTGTTCTTGATCTCCCCTGCTCTCACTCTTCTTCGCGTGATGCAATCCACCCGCCCAATTCAAGGCAATCCACCCACGTGATGCTCTCCCCTGCTCTCACTCTGCATCCCTGCGGTTCAACTTAACAGCGGCACTGGTACGAGGAAGTCGACGTAATCGTCGACAGAAGGCAAACAAGCCGTCGAAAACAGGGCAGATTAGTTCCTATCCTCTCCAAAACTTTAATCGCGTGCTTCCTATCGGAATTCGTAAGAATGATCTTTCTCTGGTTGATGCTTCGTAAAAGAGCTCGTAATTGAGGATCTGGTTTGATCGCTTCATAAGGCAACCTTCCGTGCACGAAACCGTGGTAGTCGTCGGCATCGATGTCATAGTCTAGAAATCTCAAGCCGGCAAGAGAGCTCCCATATGTTTTGAAAAGCTCCATTCGTAGACTAGATGCTTTAACCTCTGCAAATCCGCGTTTCTTCACAAGAAATTCTTCGCCGACGTTGAAGCGCTTGAGGTGGCAGGTGTGTGTGTGGTCGAGGAGAGTCTCGGGTTTTACGGATACGAGGAAGTCGACAGAACTGGCGAGATAAGGGCGATTGACCTCCATACGACGGTGAAGAGAGTAGTGTAGGAATCCCTGATTGAAGGCTCGTAGAAATAGCACCCTCTCTGCTTCTTCTGCGTCTGGCCCTCCTGGGAGAGAAGCGCTCCCCACTGCTTGAGTGAAGCATGCAGCCCATGTAAGCAGAACCGAAACTTGTGTTTAAGGTCAATATTGAGAAGTTCTCGTAACTTAAAATTCAGTGTTTCTCCTCATGGATTCATGTGAAGCTGCTCAACATATTTCTCATCCCATCACTGTTAGCTTTGATGGCTCAAATTATGATTTATGGTCTCAAGAGATGCGCAGTTTTCTCAAGGGACGCCTTCTATGGCGGTATGTGACTGGTGAGATACCCAAACCCAATAAAATTGCTGATGAAACAGAGGATAAATTTGCTGAACGAATAGAAAAATGGGACGGAAAAAATCATCAAATATTGACCTGGTTTCGCAATACTTGTATTGCAAGCATCAAGTTGGAATTTCGCAGATATGACTCTCCTAAAGAGGTATGGGATTTCTTACAAGCTCCTTATTCTATTTCTGATGATGTGCATCAGTTTTAACTCTATAGGCGTCTTCACCGTATGAAGCAGCAACCTAAACAGACCATTCACAGTTATGCCTCTGAATTACAAGTTCTTTGGGATCAGTTGGCACAGTGTGAACCTGAATGGGATAGTACCTTTGCGGCCACTACTTATTCCAAACTTCGCGATCGCCAACGTGTTTGGCATCTTCTGACGACTCTCAGGGATGAGTATGAACCTATTAGTGGTACTCTACTTCATCGTAGCCCATTGCCCTCCTTTGAAGTTATGATCAAAGATTTGCTCTCTAAAGAAACTCAACTAAAAACACTTCAAGATGAGCGATCCTTACTATCTACTGATGTTGTTCTTGCTACTCCGGGTACATCTAGTACTTGTTCAACTTCCTCTAAATCCTCAAAACGGAGTTTTTGCAATTACTGCAAAAAGACTGGTCACACTATTTCTGAGTGCCGCCGCCTGCAAGCCAAAAAGGCATCTGGACAGAAGTCCTCATCCATGGGTTCTCAGGCTTCGAGTTCTACTGCCGCTGCTGCCACAGAGGATTCTTTTGATAACACTTCTCAAAAATTTTCTCTTCAAGATCTCCAAGCCCTTCTTCACCAGCTCCAACCTGCTTCTAGTATGCCTTCTAATTCAGTATTGTCCGTCACTCCATGTACTACATCATCATGGTATTTTGATTCTGCATGTTACAATCATATGACATCCAATTCATCATTGTTTACTTCCAAGTCCCAACCTTCTATTGCACCAATTGTTCATACTGTCGATAGTTCAACTCTAACTGTCAAAAGTATAGGAACTATTTCAACATATCATTTGTCACTACCTAATACTTTTTTGGTACCTCAATTATCTCTAAATCTTATATCTGTTGGACAATTATGTGAACTTGGTTTTGACATACATTTCTCAAGTCGCGATTGTACTGTGCAGGATCCACGGACAGGGAAGATCATTGGGACAGGCCGTAAGGTTGGGAGACTGTTTGAGCTATCATCTCTTCAATTACCATCTCTTGTTGTTGCTGTCACTTCTAGCGTCTGGCATTCTCGTATTGGACACATTTCCACCTCTAGGTTAAGATCTTTAATTTCTAATGGATGTTTGTGTCCTATTAAAACAACACCCCTTGATTGTGTTTCTTGTTATCTTTCAAAACATCATGCTTTGCCTTTTAATATAAGTGATTTTGTTTCCTCTGCACCTTTTGATTTTATTCATTCTGATATTTGGGGACCTTCGCCTCATAATACCATGGGTGGTTCGCGTTATTTTGTAATTTTCGTTGATGATTTCTCTCGGTATACATGGATTTATCTCATGCGTAATAAATCTGAATTACATGCAATTTATATTCAATTTGCCACCATGATCAAAACTCAATTTTCCTCTATCATCAAGATCTTTCGCACTGATAATGCCATGGAATATCGAGATTCTATCTTTACCCAATTTCTTTCACAAAATGGAACCATCATTCATAGATCTTGTCCCGACACCTCTCAACAAAATGGGCGTGCAGAACGAAAACATAGGCATATTCTTGATACTGTTCGCGCTTTTTTAATCTCTTCCTCTTGTCTTGAGCATTTTTGGGGGGAGGCAGCCCTCACTACTGTTTATACCATCAATCGCATTCTTTTTCCTGTTATTGGTAACATTTCTCCTTATGAACGGTTGTATGGCCATTACCCTGATTACCAGTCTCTTCGTGTATTTGGTTGTGCTTGTTTTGTTCTATTACAACCTTATGAACATATACCAAATTGGAACCAAAAGCACGTTTATGTTGTTTTCTCGGGTATGGTATTGAACATAAAGGATATCGGTGTTGGGATCCTCTTTCCCAACGATTTCGCATATCTCGTCATGTTACCTTTTGGGAGCACAAAATGTTCTCAAGTCTCTCCCCATTTCGAGTTACCACGACATCTTCATATTTTTTTACTGATCCTACTATTTCGCTTTTTCCTGAAGATTTACCTGCAGGTCTGACTACTTCTTCTTCTGATAGCTCTAACAGTACTGCACAACCTGCAACCTCTCCTGATGCATCTACCTTGGCTATGGATTCTCCAGCTCTGTCTTCTTCTGAACTCTTGATCCTCTTATTGAATTAGACCCTGATTGTTCTGATGCTCCACTCCGTCATTCTGGTAGGGTCACTAAACCTTCCATTCTTCTTCGTGATTTTCACTGTTACTCTACCATTGTTTCTTTATACGAGCCTCGTATCTATCGCGAGGCTAGCACTGACCCTCATGTTAGTATATTCCATCAGATTTAGGATTGTATCTTTATCTCCTTAATTCTAGGAGATATAGTTCCACTCCAACTAGCTGTACATATTTTTCTTTCCTTATTGGCTTCCAATTTAGGTTGCCGACCTGTTCTCTAATTGTATCTTTAGTTCTATTATAAATAGGTTGTAACCTGTTGAATGGAGATTATCAAGAAATATTATTCTCCCATATATCTTCTTTGCTCTTTCGTATGATATAATATTTTAGAAAAAACAAATCTTGGTTCAGCAGTGGCGTGGCATGACGTTTCTAATTGGTGATCTCGGACTCGGAGTCTGAGCAATCTGGGTTGTCCTTTGCAAAAATCAAGAACCACACGTGCTTTATCCAAAATTTGTAGGGTTAAGTACTCTGAATGACAGTCCCCCAAAATGGCATCTGCCCGTGAATTTCACATCAATTCACGGTCAGGATTCATTCCTAACAGTGGGGTTACAAAGTTGCGGGATTTGATTTTGTTATTTATCAAAAAAATAAGAAAAATAGTACTCACATTATCCTATTCTTTCCCTTGTGAGAGAAGTAAGAGGCTGAGAGGTTCACTAGTGTCGTGGGCAATGAAGGAAGGAATGTTCCAAGAAGTTCTCATTAGCATTAGCAATATTACAGTAGACCTGTTTACACTCTTTCGGGTTCGGGTATGGGGTCGGTCATCTAAATTTTAGTAAAAACAATTACGTCCAAACACCTCATGAATAGATCTATAAATACATATAAAATACAAGATTTTACACTCTATAAATTTGTATTTGCACTGTTTCCAAAATAAAGCTTATGGAGTTATGAGGTGTTCGATAGTGTGAAATACATTGAACCCATTCGGTGTTGTTTTAAGAATGAAGCACGTTTTGAAGTCACCATCTATTAGATGGTTTTAATTTACAAAATATATCATCTATTTCTGTCCATGATAAGATCTCATGACATCTATAATGTTGGGTTTATGTCTCATATATAATAAATGATTGAAATCATATGATTATTTTTTGCTTATACACCATTTATGCATTATAGGGGAATCGCAGCGGCCGGAGACAGAGTAGGGTGCACATGAGGCCCACTGACCATAACATGGGATCCATGAATCGACCACACTGTGGCATTAGACACCCCCTTCATGTGGGTGGGTGTGGGTGTGGGAGTTGGGATGACAATGGCATGGGATTATGTTCTATTGGGGATAAAGATGGTTCAGCAAATGGGAAATCTGGAATGAGAAGTTTTACATGTGGCAACCTATAAAGGTCATGATCAACCAACCCTTATCCCAATTATATATGAGTCGGGTACATAATCATGTCTCGCTATTCTGTTCTGTTTAATGTCATATCTATTGTTAAATTATGATTGCTTAAATTATTTCTTTACCATTTTGATCGTATCCTTTTTGGCAATCTACAAAGATGATGCATCCAAACTTCAAACAGTTGTACATGTTTTTCGGAGCACCCTCCATTAACAATAGATTTTTCTTCTTGCCCAAATGATACCTAAATTTAGCGAGATTTGGTTTTCTGCTGGTTTTAACTTTTAAGTTACCTTCATGGTCAGGTTCCAAAAACGTTATTGTAATCTTGATTGTGTTTTTCTTTTCTCTTCCTTTTTGTTTTCTGATTTTAATTTTTGAGAAAATTGGACAGTTAAGAATAAAAACATATTTAGAGACCTCACCTAACAGTTTAAACTTTTATGTTTATAAGTTCTTTGATACAAATCAACTATGGAATGAGGTGCTACAAGCAAACTAAGTGTTTAGGAAGGGAATTCAAATTCCCATCACTTCATTAGCTAAATGAGGAGCAGTTTCATTGTATCTGGATTCAGTCCTTAAAACTTGTTCTCACACCATCCTTACAACACTTGTAACCCTGCATAGGGAACATCTTCCCATGAATGAACAAATATAAATACAAATCCAGTCTGAATATTATTACAGGGCTTGAATTCAAAAGACAAAAAAAGGTCTTTTCCGTTTGGTACTGTGTAGACCAAAAAACTTAAAAGACGAGCATGCAGAAAGATAAAAAAAAAGCCAAAAATTGAGATGCTTCAACAACTGACTTGCTAGATATAGGCCTTGTGGTCGATCCACACTCCCCCAACCCTAAGGCTGTGCTTGGTTTTATAGAAAATAAGAATTTCCCTCAACTATCTGTTTCTCTCTCATAAGGTATCTTTATTTATTTGGTTCATAATGTAAATTTGTCTTGAAATTTCAGATTTTTGGATGATTTTTTTGTTATTTTGTCACTGCTTTTGTAATTATATAGTATTTTTTACTTATATATAATTGATTTTATATTATTTAAATAATTTTCTAAGCTTCAGGTGAAATATATGTCCAAAAGCCCAAAATTTTGGACAAAATTATGCTATTTTAGCCAAAATAAATCTGCCCATATATTTCATATGTCGTTCAAAATCGAAAATTGACATTTAAATTAAACCCTGATTTGTATCACATATGAAAACCAGTTAGTGAGCTGTTAGGTATGAATTTATTTGCAATCTATTCCTTATTGCAATGTGATTGTATTGGTTTTTTTCATGAATGTTCATTAGGGATCTGAACCCTAAACTTTTTCTTTCTTTCTTTTTTTTTTTTTGGTAGGCTGAACCCCAAACTTCACCAAATACTGACTATATATTTATACAATACAAGAGAAAAAATCCCAACTCCCAAGCCTTTTAACATTATATATTCTCATAGTAGTAAATAATTGTGTTTAACATTTTCTTTAGGAAACTGAAAACAAACCCTTTTTACATGGCAACAAGCGCAGCCTTTAGGAAATTGAATCATAAATTAATGAAATTTGGCTCTATAAATATTAAAAATATATATTTTTTTGTTCATGACTAATAAATTAATAGACTATTATAAAACTTCAAAAATCTATATTATTATTTATTTATAACTGCCATGATGTGAGAACTTCCTTTTTCTACTTGTTTACTAGTAATAATTAATGTAAATTAAAAAAAAAAAGGTTGGTACAAACTTCATTGGCTTCTATTGGGGGAGGACTAAGGAGTTGTGACGGCTGAAATGTGACAAACTTTCCTCTAGAGAGGCATCATAATTTTGGTTCAATTGGACATATTCAGACCAACCCATCTCTCTCTCTTATATTAATTTAAATAGAAGAACAAATAGAAGGGAGCCCATAGTTAAATATAATAGGGTCCTAATTAATTATGGAAGGAATCTTGCTAGGACAATGGCTTCACGTGAGTGGCTGTTGGGAAGAGAAGAGCTGTTGTCTTTCATCTATTTTCTAAGAAGATAGGATGTGTTTTCCCATATTATTAAGGGTTAAACACCAGTTAAGCACCAATTAGATTAATCCCTCAGATGTATTAAAAATATATGTGTGACTGCACACCCATATGTTGTATTGTTTATATAGTAAAAACAATTTTAATCAAGTGGGAGAATCAGGTTCCATCAAATCCTTGGACTTATTCCTAACTTCCCCCCTCTTTCCGGTATTGCAGCATCTTCTCTTACAGCTCTGGGCTTGTTTTGTTCTTGATCAGATCCTCTTTGGTAGCCACAACCAACTGTATTTTTATAAGAAAATTAAAAAGACTTCAGATGAGCATCTTTCTAGTGGAAGAATGATAGATCTCTATGAATTTTAAAATTGAAAATTTCATGTGTTTACTCTCTCTCTCTCTCTCTAGGATCCAAGTTAATGATTGGGCCTTTGAGAGCTTCTAAGGTTGGTAAAATAATAAAATAGGAGAACCATGTCATTCAGAGAATAGGGGTTTATAATTCTACTTCTACTTGTACCAGTGTTTACATGTGGCGCTTGTAATGTAGCCGCCGAGAAAAGGATGCAAATACAAGCTCCAATCATCCTATCTCATCGTCATCATCTAAGCCTTGTCTCAACTATATGGGGTCAGCTACATGAATCCTATTTCGCCATTCCGCTTTGTTCAATGCCATATACATCATTAAGTTATAAACATTTAAATCATTTCTTATTATTTCCTCAACCTTAATTTAGACTCAAATTTGCTGATGCTGAAGATACGTTTATCACATGGGTTGCCTGATCAGAACAACCCTGAACAGATTAAGGGAGCACTTTTGATGCTAAATTACTATTATAGTATTAATAATTGATGCACTTGGTAAATAGTTGGTGGGTTGAGAGTCTGAAGTTAAAAAAAAAAAAAAAAAAAAAGATTTCCCACCCCTTCTAATTGGTTCTGATGTAAATAACCCAACAAGAAAAGACAGTTTTCATTGTACAAAGGGATAAAAATATAGTTCAAACATTTAAACCTAAAAAAGGATTTCTAATAATGGAGATAAAGTAGAGAACTAGGCACAAGGTGGATCAATGCATATCAACTCAATAAAGCAGATGAAAGGGACTATATCTGCATTTGTATTCTTCATTTCTATTGTCTTGGTGCATGCATGTGTTTGCTCGTTTTCTTTATATTAAAATAAAGGATTAGTCCATAACACATCAATTAGACATCTCCTCTTCCTTTCCAATTCAATAATTGATTTTTAGAGGAAATTATTGACCTCATGAGCTTGTTCAGAGGGTCTCTAAAGTTTACCCTTCTTGTCATTGTTGATTTTTGCAGGTTTGGCATTATTTGATCCATCCCCAGTTGGGCATGGACATGTCCCAATGACCTTTGACACTCTAGACCAGCTCTGATTCTGCAATCCATTCTCACATTATCATGTAATTGGTAAGCTGCCGACTAGCTAAGCACATCTGTTTCCTGTTTCTAAACAGTAATGCTCTGTTTGGTTGCAGTGCAATTTTATTTGCATTACTATAAATGCATAAGAGCACAAATGAAAAAAGTGCAAGTTTTTGTTTTAGGTTTTATTTTATTCTACTTTATGTCTTAATTTATTTTATTTGTATTTCAATCAAACAAAACAGAAATAGGTCAGAATTTACACTCAAATCATTTGCACTGCCATGGTTTAGAATCAGTACAAATTTATTTGCATTGCAATTAAACACAGCCTAAAGAGCAATAAAATGTCAAAGAAATAAGACAAAATTCATCCATCCATCTCCAAGTTTGATAGATTTGCTCAACAAGTGGGGTCTTGAGTTTGGAGGCTTTTGTATGGACGGACATTGTAAACCAGCAGTTGAGGATTTCTTTTCTGGTATTTTGGTGATACGTCCGAATCCCCAGTAAGGGCCATTTATATAAAACAGCACCACTCTAATAACTCCTTCCCCAAAGTCAGTGGTTACGGAAATTGAATCCGTGTCTCTACTAGAACAAACCAGCTAATGCACCAATTGAATTACTCCTCAATAGGCAGCAGTTGAGGGTTGAATCATTCCAAATTGCTTAGTATAATTTTAAAAATTGGTGACAGGGATACTTAGGGGGTGTTCATTTTTGGGATTTTGGGAGGGGGAAAAATTGGTCAATGGAATTTTAGTTCCTATTTATGTGGGGAATAGGGAAAGTTTATTTTCCTGTGTATCATTTATCCCTAGGTAGATGAATAACTTTCTCACCTATGAGAAAGTTGTTAATACTTGAATGGGATAAAAATACTCCTTTTAATAATAAATTTTTATGACTAAAATGGTCATTACCTTATTTACCTAAGAAATAAAAGAACATGAATAAACACACTTATCCGAATAAATGCTTCCCAAAAAAATCTTAACCAAATAATTATATTTATTCAGATAAATAATTTACTAAAAAGCGAAGGACGCCTTAATTTTGTAAAAGGTGTTTAAGCCTGAGTTCAATCCATATACAAAAGTATTAAATGATTTCAATTTGATAAACCTTTCTCCTTTATATGAATTTTGAACCTTCAACTCACAGGGTAAAATAAGCTCACACTAAAGAAAAATTGGAATCTAAACCTACACTCAGGTAAATTGTTGCATATGTCATGAGATTGGATCAAGCCTACAGGCATTATTGATGAGGGAAGTACTTAAATGCTTATATTTAGAATCATTCGTATTTATTGGTTCCTTTATCTATAATTCCATTGAGGATTTATTGATAGGAAGCTTATTAAAGAGAAGAGAGAACTGGGGTGGGTGGGGTGAGGGACTGAGCGTCAAAGTAGGGCCAGTGCTGACCACGTGGCAGACAGCATCGTCAAACGTCCCACATGGGTCCCACTCTGGCAATCACGTTGGCCCATCACATGGCTTCATGGGTACTTTGGTCTTTGCATAATTAATTAATCCTATTAATGATCAGACCCATTTTTTAATTTAAATTACACTGAACCCCATTCTAATTTCTTCCACTTAAATAAAGGCCACTGAGGAAAGAATATTTCAAGTGAGGAAGAAGTCGGCTACACGTCGGCGTCGTCGGCTCCGGTAATCTTTACGGTATCCTAGGTTTTGATGACTTCATCCACGGCACACCAGTCGAGGCCATCTTCTTACTCACTCATACACAGGTAAATCTTAGTTGTGCGCGTTTTTGGTTTTTTCTTATTTTCTATTTCTCTTTCATCCCTAATTACTAAAATATCCCTACTCCTCCATCAGAATCATTAACCCAACCCAAAGTGACCTTGCATTCTACACTGAGGGCACATTCGTAACTGCGTTCTTCACACATGACACACTATTCGCGTCATTTCGATTAACTGCCGCTCCAATCGCACGTGCCAGCTGACTAACTGACCGACCCGCATCTTTTATCTTCCCGTCACGACTGAACCGGCTGCTACCCAACAGAAAGGACCGCTGGGCCCGGTTATCGTGGACTAGGCCCAAAGATCACTGTTGATTAATAAGAAGGGTTGATACTTAAGTATATATCCGGATTTCATGTGATTAGTACAGATCTAATTGGATCCAACGGAATTTGGACTTTTTTATATAGAAATTATCAAACTAGAATCGTCAAGATCCATATATTGTTCAGATCGAATCCGAATCATACTCCGATGCACTGACAACTCTAACCCGAATCGTACTCCATTTCCCAATTGCCTCGGCTGATCATGGGTGCTGACAACATCGTGCGTAACATAACGGTGGTTTATTTATTTATTTTTATTTTTTTAACCTTCTCCT
Source organism: Nelumbo nucifera (assembly GCF_000365185.1). The sequence continues at coordinate 633,665 of NW_010729087.1, forward strand.
GCCAAACTTTGGTGGCAGCGCACCATCTCCAAGACGACGGTGTGAAACCTGAATCCTATTCCTATTCCCCTGTGACATGGGCTGAGATAGCATTCATGGGCCGACTTGGACGGTAGAGACTCTTCCTCTGATTTTCAACAGCGAATAATCCCTGACCGTCTGATTGATGAAGAAAAGTCCCGAGATTGCGTGTTCAAAATTCCGTGTTGTTTTATTTGGTGGGGCCTTGGGCCTCACCATTCATTATACAACTCTAATGAATCATGGGCGGTGGGCCAGGCTTAAGTTCGTAATTCTAATGAATATATAATGACGGAAAAGTCAGTGAGAGATGTTTAATATTACCAAACAGCCACTGTATGGTGTATACATACAGTAATAGTTCCACTACGTAAAAGAATCAAAACCACCGTCAATCCGCCATGAAAGTCACCGAGTGGTCGTTGCTGCTTCGCGAATCGCAAATTCTTCCATTTTCTTATGAGATTTGCAGGTTTTCAACACAGCTCCCAATATAAACACACAAGGCTTTAGAGCCATGTCAGCCGCCTTCAATTCTCTGAACCTGCCAACACCCACTTTTTCAGAGATAATTTTAATGGCGGATATGAGATGGGTCAACCAAACACTAAACTAATACTTCTTACAGCTACCGACCTCTCTCTGCTCTGTTCTTTATAAGTTTACAACCAATTCCAACGGTGGTCTCCACAAGATTCTCCACCAATCTCATTCTCAGGCCTCAGCAGCCTACCATGGACGAAGAAACCCTTTTCCCCTCGGACACCGATCTCGACCTCAGCTTCAACAGTTGCGCTTCTAACACCTCCACTGACCGCACCTTCACCTCTTCGAGCGCTCGTAGCAGTCTTACTCTCAGTTTCAAAGGCTCCCGCCTTTCGTCCTCCGCTGGAACAGGGCGACCCCACCGGAAGTCCGACCCACATTGGACGGCAATCAAAGCCGCCACCAACCTATCCTCCGACGGCTCCTTACACCTTCGCCACCTCAAGCTCATCCGCCACATCGGCAGCGGGAATCTCGGACGTGTATTTCTCTGCCGTCTCAAAGATTATGACGGCGCCAACTTCGCTCTCAAGGTCGTCGACAAAGACGTTCTTACCGCTAAGAAGCTCTCTCAAGTGCAGATGGAAGCCCAAGTCCTTTCCATGGTCGACCACCCTTTCCTCCCGACGTTGTATGCCCATCTAGAGGTGTCACATTATTCTTGTCTGTTGATTGATTATTGCCCAGGTGGTGACCTCCACTCGCTCCTCCGTAAGCAGCCGGAAAATCGCTTCCGGGTGGAAGCCGTTCGGTTTTTCGCGGCGGAGGTTTTGGTGGCTCTGGAATACCTGCACGCGATTGGGGTGGTTTACCGGGATCTAAAACCAGAAAACGTTTTGATTAGGGATGATGGCCATATAATGTTGTCGGACTTTGACTTGTGCTTTAAGGCCGATGTGGTCCCCACTCTCGAGAAACGCTTTGAACCCACCGTGGTGCAGTCAACGAAAAACCAGCCTAGCTGTTTGGGAACGGTATCCCGACGATATGAGATGACGGAGACGGCTGAGTTCGTGGCAGAGCCGACGGCCGCGTTCTCGAAGTCGTGCGTCGGCACCCACGAGTACCTGGCGCCGGAGCTCGTGAGCGGCAACGGGCATGGTAACGGAGTCGACTGGTGGGCGTTTGGGGTGTTCCTTTTCGAGCTGTTGTACGGGCATACGCCATTTAGGGGAGGGACGAAGGAGACGACGCTGCGCAATATAGTGTCGAGCAAGCCACTTAAGTTTCCGGAGTGGGACGTGGCGGAGGAGGAGGGAATGGCGGAGGTAAGGGATCTGATACAGAGACTGTTGGTGAAGGACCCGAGGAGGAGGCTAGGATGCACCAAGGGTGCGACGGAAATAAAGCAGCACCCGTTTTTCCAGGGGATTAAGTGGCCGTTGATACGGACCTACAGACCGCCGGAAGAAGTTCGTGGGCTGCTTGTGAGGAAGGCAACTACCCATGTTAACAGAATTTCTTCGAGGAGACGACGAACACGGTGGACTTGGAAGTACCTCAGTCATTTCATTTTCACTACGTCAACAAAAAACGGGTCTAAGTCCAAAAAATGGATCTGATTTTTTCTTTTTCCTTTTTCCTCTTCATTTATTTAGTTTCTGTATCATCCCTCGTAGAAGTGAAAAGGAAAAATGAGAGTAGAAATTAAGGAGTATTTTTTTTTGTAGGGATCAGATGTATATGGTGTAATTATAAAAAGAGAAGAGATAGAAATTATGTCCCGGGTCGGGTCATAAAAAAGTCCAGATAGCTATATCAGTCCATGTGTGTCACGTTGACTGAGAGAGATCATCAGATCATCAGAGATTGTCAACCAGCGTTAAGAACGCGTTGCATTCCTCGGCTTCTCTAAAATCCAAAGGGCATCATCGAGGCGCCTTTTACCGAACAAAGACCCATTGGTTAGAGAGCTCCCTCCATTACTTTTATTATTAAATATAATAAATATTGTTTTTTTGGCTTGATGGATTTGGGATTGCAATTTGACCCGTTCCCTGAACGGCTCTATTAGTAAAAATTTATGAGGCCGGAAATACATGATAGCGGAAAGCTTTGACCAATCACCGATGTGAATTTTGGTTATTGATTCCTACTTTTATAAGCCATTGATTGGTTGTAAGTTTTTTTAAGGCCCGTTTGTTATATAATTGGAATCGGAATTGGAATGATTTATTCTTATAATTTGTTTAGTTCAGATAAGAATGGGAATGAGAATTGGAATAAATAAGAATGAGATTTTATTCGTAAAGGAGGGGTAGAAAATGATCATTCTCTCATGGAAAAATGTCATTCCAGCATAAATGAGAATGAGATTCTGATTCTGCTCAATCAAACATTTGGAATTGGAATAGAACCCTTATTCCCATGAACCAAAGGGGGGCTAAGTATCATAATCCTTGGGAGTAGCTTTTTCACTATTGATCAGGTTTCGGGTGGGTTTCAAGGAACCAAAAACTCAGATGATCAGAAACAAGGCAGGGGTGATATTTGTTCACCTTGCCCCAATATATAGGAATGACCGGGGTGGGCAGGGAAATTTTGTAAATCTCCATTTCCTTCGAGAACAATGATGGGTTGAGATTTCTAGCCCCATTGGGTTATGTAGCTACATGCGGAGTTCCAGCCCTAAGGCTGCATTTGGAAACGATGCAAATGGAATGTAAATCTTGGTTCAGGATAAATTTGCACTCTGATTCACTTTTGCCTATGTTTGGCAACATTACATTTATGCATTGACAAATGACAGATCAACGCATATTTACATTGATAATAAGATGTAAAAACACATCAATAAAAAAGAAGTAAATTTGCATTCAAGTGAGCTTTTGATTAAAAAAAAAGCATATGTTTTATTGAAATTCATGTTTGCATCCATTACAATTTAGTCTGTTTGGTAAGAAGGTAAATTTGTTAGTGCAAAACTAACCCAACTTTGCTATTTATATGAACCATTTTACACTCTACACTCTACATATTTGATAAGAAGCTAAAAGTCTCTACTACAAGCTTACAATAGGTATTCCATTGCAAAGTTGCAATATATAGACAATTTGCCATCGAATTTGCTGCAAACAGAAACTTTGCAAAAACTCTGCAAGCACAGGCATCCAAATTGCACATTGTGAGCATTTCCCTATAATTCAAGGTTTCAACTATGATATGGAAAAATTGGAATCAATCTATCATAAATATGGTAACTATTCAGGTAGTATTTATGAAAATTCATAGGAGGGTTTTGATTGGTCAAAGTCCTTCAGGTATCATGCCTTCTCGATAGTATAGATTTTCCCATAATTCTAACATACATGTAGAGGAGATATTTCCAATATCAGGTGGATGCCAAGTGTCTTAGGAGGTGCAATTTGGGTGGAGACAACCCTGAGTCTATATTTATCCGGCCCAAAATTTTGCATGGGTTAAGCTTGAATTTTTGGTACTCGAGCCGAAGACTTCAGGATTTTTTATTTTTTTGGGTTGGGTCTGGACCTAGCCCTTAGATCGCCCAAACCCAGCCTAGCTATAATTTTAGAATGGATTTATTGACCAACCTAAGCCAGACCTAAGCTTGGACCTTAGGCAGGCTGGGCCTGGGTTGATCATAAACCCGGCTTGAGAGGATCCGGGTTCAATGTCTTCAGACAACTTAAACCATATATAAGACGCCCTCATCGTCATCCAAGGTATCCATTTGGTTGAACTTGATTTTTAACCCGATCCGATAACGCAATTCGGATTTTATAATTATAATTTGATTAAAAACACGGATCAACACTAATCCAATACCATAAGCATTTAAATATACATTCCTCACATCTAAAAGCCAGATTAATAATATAATTTTATTAATCTGAAATAATATATTCTTTTGTTTAAGTTGTTAAGAGAAGTGATTTGTTTAATTTAAAAACCCAATGATAAGATCCGATTATCAAATTTGGATGTTGTGCACACATCGATTTTATCCGGCCCGTTTGCCGCTCCAAGATCGAATTTCCATATTCGAAAACCGGACGCCCGAGAAGGTGACCCATTTTCGTTTCTTTAGCTGGAGCTTTGGACTATTGCTAGATTTCCCATTCTCCCTCTCTGTCCACCTGGGGAGTCTGCAACAGTCAAGAAGCCAACGAAAGAGGCGAGTGGAGCGCAGAGCCGCAGACAGCATATGCACGCTCGACCTGGCAAGCCCTAGAAACCAGTAGATGAAGCTTCAATCAGCTTCTTCAGAATCATCACAACAAAATGTAAGTTCCTTTCTAATTGGATTATCAAACAGTTTTAGGCCTGAATCCTTCAACTTGTATGAAAATAATTTTCTCAGGAGTTGGAAGATGGAAACGACAATCTTTCTTTGGTTGTCCATTTAATGAAGTCTTAAGGATTTGAGATTTGGAATTATCTCTGCAATAGTTGGCAAAGTGTTGGTTTTGTATTTGCTTCTGCTGAATAGTTCTACATGGATGTAAGAGTCAAAGTGGACAAATCCTGTGAGTTTTGATATATGGGTGCCCCTTCCTAGTTCCTATGTTTTTTTATTATAAAATATAATACAATCTAACCTAAAATATAAACTGTAGAAATGATCTATGGAGTTTGCGTCTATAATAGCTTACTTAATTTTACTGTTTGCTACAGGGGGCAAGGTGGGTTTTGTCCAGGACCCAATTGAAGCTGAATTTGCAGCAGTTTTGGAAGCTCTATTTCTTGCTAATGATAGAGGTTGGAGGGAGCTAACAATTATCTCTGATGCTAATGTGATGGTGGAGGCTATAAAAGGACATGAAGCTATCATATCTTAGCGATTTGCTTTTTTGATTGATAGAATTAGGAATTTGACTAAGTTGTTTTCTGTTGTAAAATTTTTCTATAAGCCTCGGCCCTATACTAAGCCAGCTCATATCATGGCCCAGGAGGCTAAGTCTTTAGTTGATAGTTTGTATTTGGAACTTCCCTCCTAGCTGGCTAGACCCTTTTCTCTCCCTTGTTTCTTAGTTGTTACTTCTCTTTTCACTTAGCAGAAAAAAAAAAGGTTAAGCAGATTACTGTTTTGTAAACTTTTATGTTGCTCTGTCTTGGGCTTTTATTCTATAGATTTCTGTTTTTGAATCTCTTTCTTTCTATTGGAACATAATGTACTTGTCCTTTTTTTTTCTTAATTTATTTATTAGTATGTTAATGCGGGCTTCCAAATCCATCTAAATGAGGTATTCATGCTACATGGTGGGCCACTAGATTGTCAACATAAAGACAGAAGCTCCAAAAACCCTCTTTAACAAGTTTTTTTTTTGTTTATTAATAAAAATAAAAATAATGAAAGCTGATAAACAACAACAACAACGAAAACAATAATAATAATAATAATAATAATTATTATTATTATTGTTATTATTAAATAAAATACAACAAAACTGAAAGATAGCATAAATAACAAAGAGGTAAAAAGGAGATAAATCACAAGAGTCACACTTTTTTTCTTCAGACTATTTCACTTTTAGCTGAGACCTAATTAACTGGACTATGAGTTTAACCATTAGTCCATTACTTCCTTTTGTTTTTGACTCACAACTAGTGGTGGCAATTGGGCGGGTTGGGTTGGGTTGGGTTGAGCTTCAACCCAACCCATTTAATCTGTCAATCCGTTAATGACCCAATTATGTAAAATTAAATGGGTTGGGTTTAGCCCAAACCCGCTTTAATCCAATCCGACCCGCCCAAACCCATTAATCTTATATTTATGTACTTAAAACAGAAAACTAACTCCATTCTCATAAATAAGTTGGTCATAGCTTAGTGGTAATAGTAGTTGTTATTTAAATGGGTTGATCACACAACCTACCAAGTGAATGGATGGGTTAGATTCTGGGTGGGTTGGGCGGGTTCAACGGGTTGGTGAAAAATTGCCGCCCCTACTCACAATCAATGCTTAATGATGCATTAACTAAAATACTATTCCATAATCAGGTCACAATCTCTGTGGAGTGGCCCCAAATCAATGTTGGTGGCTTACTGTACACTCCACAAGGACACTCCCACCCCAAAAAGCAGAGAAACAATCTGAAGGTCTTTAACTTTACACATATGGTACTTTAAATTGTAGACATATAATGAGACTCATAATTTCATATAGTAGCAGGAGTGAAGGTTTACATCAACAAATCTTCTTTGATAGCCTCTTATAATATGCCCAGAAGGCTGACCGGGATTCTTGGTCAGGCACTGAATTCAAAACTACAGTTGAACATAGAAACTATCTTGGTAGCACCAGTAGGCCTATTTTTAATATTCTGACAGAGAAATTCCAACAAAGCATTCAAGCTTGGAGGGCTAGTCTTCCATTGCTTTCTGGTAAAACAATTTTGGTTTAGTCTGCATTAGCAGCCTTACCTTCTTACCTAATCTGCGGGGTGGTGTTACAAATATGTTAGAACCATGGTTTGAAGTTTCAAAACAATCAATGCTACTTTTTTCAAGTATTTAGGCATTCAAAGCATCGATAGACTATATTATTAACTTTTCACTGGAGTACAATTGCTGGGGAGCGTAGGATTAAAATTGGTGCAAATGCAGAAAATAATTTTCCTAAGTTAGCATGGAGGATATTCCAGAATCTGTTCCTCCTGATATCCAAAATTGCTTACTAATTATTGCAAGGTCTCTTTTCTAAGGGTATAAAAATCTCCAGCCAGCTTTTGATGTTGGAAGAGAATCCTAGTAGAAGAGAACATGCTAAACAAAGGGTTTAAATGGTGCATAGGGGATGGTACCTAATTGAATGTATGATCTGATCAGTAGGTTCAAAGGGCAGCCAATAGTATGGCAGATACATTAGCAAAGAGGTGGGGAGATCAAATATTTTGGGCTCAGCTGTAAGCAAACACAAAGGGAGAGATAGTTATATGTTCTCTCCAAGGATTTATGTAAATATGTATCATTTATATTGATGGTTACTTATCAAAAATAAAAGACATACCATTAGGAAAGCTTTCTATACAACCCATACCAGATCCTCATGAACAGATCTCAAGGTAAGGGACATTATTAATTATTGCCCTCATAGCTGGGAGATGGGAATATTGAACATCTATCCGAAGTGATATACATAATTACATGGTAATCTGAAAGACCGATAACCTGCAATCCTGAGTTTGTAGATAACATAGTTTGGCACCATTATAAATCAGGAAAAGTAACTAGTAAATCAATCTCTGACTGGCTTATTAAAGCGAAAACACCCCGGCAGTGCAGTGGTAAAGACTGCAGGCAATGAATCAGAAAATATTCTTTGGTTTCTACCAGAAATAGAATTAACACAAAAGATGTGCTGGTTCAGTGGGCATGAAAATAGATCAAATGTGTGCTTTTATGTCAACGTGGATGGAGGAGTATCCATATTTTAAAAGAAAGAAGCACAACCAAAGTGCAAGGGGTCCCTAGAGTCTGAGGCACAAATCAAGGTGTGAACCTGAATGAAGTGAAGATGCAGTTGAAGGGGTAAATTCATCTACTGTAACTGTTGAATACTTGTTTAATGAGAATGAAGATCTTTTCTGGGTGCCACTTGCTATAAACAACTCAGGAAATTTCCAAGCTTGGGTAACATACCTGAGGTTTTCTGATGTGAAAACTCATTAAAAGTTTATCTGGTTGATATTAAAGTTGGTCATTCTCAAACTATAACCTCTTCAAGGGGTTTCCACTATTCTTCTTCTTTTCAATTTTCATTTACAGTGACTTTACATTCTATTGATTCAGAACATGGTGAAGGAGGATTTGACATGGAGATGATTGCATGGAAAGATGAAAGTTTTCATGCTAGTGAACCTCTTCTTGTAAGCCCTCCTATTCTTCCTCTTGATGAAGCAACCATCAACAAGGAACCTGAGTAGACAAATTCCGGGTGGGATGAGGAGACTCTAGCTAATGAGATTGCTCTCTTCTACTAGTTTGTTCAAAGATAAACTGGTATGCCTTACACTTTTTGTGTGTGTGTGTGTGTGTGGGCGTGCGCACATGCATGTTTTTGGGTTTATGACATAGAACAACAAATACTGTTTCTGAATTTTTTCAAATCCATCTTACATTTTTTCCTATTCTGCCTTTCCATAGTAAAACTGAGAAGCTTACACTGCACAACTATTAAGGGTGCATGAATAAAATGTTGTCTACCTATGAGAAGACTCATTCAAAATTTCTAAAGATGTTTTTGATCTATGTAGTGACTTGATGGAGTTAGACCCATCTCATTCTAGATATTACAAGGATGGGTACAGCCAAGTCCTAATGAAACATCTCTCTCTCTCTCTCTCTCTCTCTCTCTCTCTCTCTCTTCGTGAGTGCATGCATTATCATCTTTCCAAATGATTATTGTTTAATTCATCATGTTGCATAGGAGATCAGCTAACGGGTTGGCTGATTATTTAGCTAAGCAAGGGGTGCATAAGTCTTCAGTTGTTTTGGTCTCAGTTTTAATTCTGTTTTTGTAAAGTGCCATTTTTTACTTTAAAAGAAACTAGTGGTCATAAAATATCATCCATAGTATCTGTAGCAACTAGAAGTCTGAAAAAATCAGTTTCTATCCTGTTCCTTTCTTTCTGGATCTCCCAACAACTGCAAAGACAATGAAGCTCTGAAATTTTTTTTCCTTAAAATTGCCAGGTGGCCAATTTGAAAAGATCTCATGAAGATGCAATGGATTGAAAGTTGAAACATATCATCCTACTTAAAAAGACGTATAACCATATGATTGAAGCATTACTGCAACTAACAAACATGTGCATTTGGGTCAAGCCACTTGAGTCTTAGGTCAGCCCATGCCAAATTGCACCCATTATGAATTTTACTTCTTTAATTTGATTTACTAAAATAAAATGCCAGGTGGGAAAATAAGCCTATATTGTCACATTTGGAGACGGCTATTGAACTGCTGATTTCTGAACAGGAAAAAAAAAGGGTCACATGGTAAAGTATGTAACCTATTTTGTGATGCCATCTCAGCTATTACCTGTAAAAACTAAAAACTATATATAAACAAGGTTCCCAGCCTGTTCTGTCTAAATAACTGACCTGATTTCTTTTTGCTTACTTTTTTCTTCGAAACTTGGTTACTATAATCTCAACTATGAAACTTATAATTCCCTCTATTTTCTTTTAATGAGTGTATGTATATCCAACCTGCCAATGTAACAAGGTGGGTCACCTATTATACCCTGATAAGATGTGATTGACACATTCTCGTGTTTGTGTAATTCTTCAGTTGGTTTCCAATAGAGAGTCTTTAGTGACATATTGCTGGAAATACAGAGAAGCAATTTCTTTGTATCAATTCTATCTTCCTGCAACTGAGCATATTATCATTATCAAGAATTGACTATTTTGAGTATTCGCTATGGGTCCAAATGCTAGATCTCAGCCACAATGTAACTTTGGTCAATTGAAGGTAGGATGATCCACAAATACTGTAAGACTGTTTACTTTGTTGGACTCTTTGGATTGCATTCGTTCTATTTTTCTCCTTTTTCCCATTAATAAGGCTTTATGTTGCCAGTGAAAGAAATAGGAGAAAATAGTAATTGCAATCACTATTATGGGTTAAGGTTTAGGTTTATCATGTAAAAAGTGGGAAATTAGTAAGAAATATACCTTTTTTTTGTATTTTCACTTTAAATCTTGATATTTCTACCCACATTATTTCTTATTTGCTTTAGCTATTCCTTGGTGAAATTTCATAGTCTTCTTGCAGAGTCGCTTGTCTAATTACATCGATTGACCCTATGACTGGAATGTTAAATTTGCAGCATCCTTTTGTCCTAGTACTTGTTAAGAGTTTGAATTTTTGTCTACAAAAGGAAATGAGTGTGTAGAGACTGGTTACTGGGTCTTTTAACAGGTTTGGAGTTAATGCAACTTCTTTCTTTCTTGAATGTAAGCAACAATGAGCTTAGTAATTTTACTGCATTAGAGCCTTTGAAACTGTTCAAGTCTTTAAAGGTGTTAGATATCTCCTACAATGAGGTTGGTGCACACTCTATTGACAACTCAAGGTATTTGTGCTCTTCTCTTGTCTCATATGGTAGATGATGATTGGGAAGCAGTAGTGATATTAAAGGCCCGTATATGACTCAATTAGATGTTGTAGGGATTGCAATAGTTAATGAGAAATTTAGCTTATTTTTGACAAACATTATTCCTGGTCTTGTGTAGTTTGGCGATGATATAAACTACATTAATCTTTGAACTTATATTTGATTTTTTTTTTCATTTCCTGTCCCATCTTGTTTTCTTTACAGAGTTGTGATTTTTTTTTTTCTTTTGCAAGCTGTAACATATCTGATGTAGCGCAATCCGGCTGTTCCCAGCAAGAGATGATCTGGCTTTCAGTAGATGACGGACTCGGTTGATCTGCAAAAAGTGAATTAGAAAACCTGGGGTTGCTTACTCGACGAGGTCGCTCTGATGCTTAAGTTAGTATTTGGTTGCGAACTGATAATAACTTAGAATGGAAGAGAGCTAGAGAGCAGAGATTACGCATACCTCTCACCCCCGGGGGGGTGGAGCCTTCGCAGGTTTCGCGGAGCGGTTCCAAGATCCTCGTCACGATGAGGTCTGTTTCCGCGTTAATTGGGGATAACGTTGTCAACTGATAAGATTCATCGCTTCCGCCCAAATCAAACAGGGGAGATAACATTAGCTGTTACGAGGTGTGGTCCCGTGAGGCGCGGAATCTGGTGGCGAGATCTTCGGGGTTGCCATGTAGTGGTCGATCAGTATTACCCGAGCTAGTGTCCTTTGGATCTGACCTGGTACGAATGCCAAACTGCCTTGGGACTGAGGTGGTCCTAATGCGATCGTGCACCGAGGTAGACTTGCCCCGAGGCGGTTTGGTTATTCGAGCTCGATCCGTTGCAAACTTGGTGCATCGGACTGAGCTATCATCCTGCTAGTTAGGTCGTGTCCACGTGTCCCCCTATTATTAGGCCGGACCAAATCACCTTACATCAATCTCAATTATAATGTAATTTATCAGGGAAAATCGTATCATTTTTCTACTTGTAGAGTGGGTATTGACAAAAAATTAACCAATTCTGCAAGGACATGGATGAACACGGGAATTACAATTTGATGCATGTTGGGAAATGGAAAAAACAAGGATTTCCATTTAAATTAATCCATATATTTTAATTATATTTCTCTATAGAAAAAGGTCTAAACGCTCATCTTTCTTATTAATCGATGGTGCTTCGTAAGATAAATAACATTCAATAAAGTAGCTGTTTGTTTATGTGACTTGAGAAAGGAGAGAAGAAAGCGTCCACGAGTTTGGAATGCGAATTGTCTAATATAGACACTTCATCCATTTAAGAGAGCTCATATAAACTCTGCATGAAAGTTGGGTTTATTAATCATGTTGTTAAATACATGTCCAAGACTCTTGCAACATGATCTGACATCGCACACCTCATACATGACAGGTGCCAGCATGTGAGATGTTTGGTATCTATAAAGAAATCGGATTTGATCCTCACAAGATCGGGCAAACAGTTGCAGTTTTGTATTGGGAATATTTTCCTCATGAAAAAAAAAAACATACAAGTATGTTTGAAGATGTTTCCGATGTATGGTTGTAAAGGGCCATAAATACTGAAGCCGATTATGTTCAATGTCAGATCATATTGGTACTCATCAGGAAAAGCAGTCACTTGCAGAGTTATTCATAGTTTCATTGATGAAGAGTTAATATCAATGTGGGTCTCACGCATATTTTTTGTTCCTTTGGAATTGATTTCAAGTTCAATGTAGATTCAACCTTGTCTCTTGTAAGGGTATTTTTTTTGTCCCACTGTGACGTGGGACCCTTACAGCAGTGCGTACAAAGAGAGACTCAAAAGGAGCGAATGCAGATTCCTTGGGAGTTAGGTCTGGACTCTGGCCGTCTGGAGTCATTCCGGATCTTTTACCCACAAATTCTTCCCATATCCCTACTCATAACACACTTATTCCCAATACATGTATGTCTGTAGTGTCGTGTGGATAGAGAGATGTGAGTGGGAATGGTTTGTGGATAGGAGATTCGAGCTCATATACCATTCATAGATGAATTGGGATTTGCTCCTCACAGAGTGCGGCTAAAACACATTTCCCATGAATAATAATATGATGTGCGGCTAAAACATGCAGTGAGGCCAATGTGAGGAGTGCCCTGTAAGGACCAGATCTAGATTCTCCATAAATGTGTTATACGGTGATAGAATTCCCTGCAAATAAAAACCTGCTCACATTCAGAACATTTCTCCCATGAATTTGAATCAAACCACATATTGAGGACCTCTCTCATGAATTTAACATACATATCAGATCTAGATTCTCCATAAATGTGTTATACGGTGATAGAATTCCCTGCAAATAAAAACCTGCHCACATTCAGAACATTTCTCCCATGAATTTGAATCAAACCACATATTGAGGACATCTCTCATGAATTTAACATATATATGGGAGCAAGGTGCCAATAAGTGGGTTGGTAAGGTCTCCTGCTGGCCATAGTGGAGATTTGGGATGGAATCCCGCCTGCACATGGGTTGGGGATGGGCTACCCTCTGTTGTGTAGCCCTTCAAAAGAAATCGAAGAAAAAACATGTATAGGAAGTTCATAACCTTGTAACTTGCCCTATGTTTTATTACTTCCATTCAGCACTAACCTATTCATGGGGCTTTGCCTCTACATTAACAGAATATGCTCAGGCCCAAGCTTGAGCCTGGCCCAATCATCAGGCCTAGGTCTTGAGATCGAGCCCGGCCAAAAATTTGGAAAAAAGATTTTTTTCCTTTTTTATTCAATTAAAAACTATTTTATTTATATTAAAAGACCTCAAAACCTAACAAAATAATGAAAGATCTCACTATTACTAGAAAAAAGAGAAGAAAAATAAAAAAAGTACTATATATATTATATTTTTATTATATAAAATATATTTTTATTATATAATATATTATCAAGAAAAGTCCTAACTCGAGCCTGTGGGCCTGAAATCTTATCCAAGCCTGACTTAAATCGAACCAGGTCAGACTGGCCCTTTGGGCTACCTGGCCCATGAGAAACTGAAATGATGCAAGGTACCAACCAGCTGGTTGATAAGTCTCCTGCTGATAGAGAGACTTGGACGGAATCCCACCCAGGGTTAGAGAGGGGGGGGGGTGTTATGGGGTTTTCACTACTGTATGGTGCAGCGTAGGCTGCATCCGGTAGATCATAATCTACCCACATGAAGAGAGGAAGCATGGGCAACATGGCTGGTTTTGATTGCTCCGCGCAGCCTTCGCAGTTATGCTGCATCATCTTTACAATGAAAGTGAACTCCAACTTGAAGTCCTTTTCATTAAAAGAAACTTGCCACTTGTCGTTTTGTCCATGTTTCTTGTGGCAAACTGTGGGACCCTATACCTATAGAGAAAGTCCTTTTGTCTCAGGAGCCTAGATTCCGCCTTTCTGAGACAATCAAATAAAACCCATTTGACATACCCACATAACCTATTCTTATTTCATCTTGATCTACGTGGATTGAATGTAGTATACTACTGCTCTTGTCAACTTCCATATCAGTGCTACTCACTTTTCAGGAAGTGATTTTGCCAGGAAAAGTAAAGGCCTCATGGCCCCACAAGATGGAAGGTTGATTTATCTTCATCTCAGGACATATGGGGGCCCAAGAAAAGAGCAGAACCACCTGCTAAGAGCTAACATTTGGTGATGAGCTCCACCTTTGGAGATTGATCTGGTGGTTATCATCCCATCTGTTGGCTTCTCTCTGCAACTCCTATCCATCCTAATAGCCCACTTCTACTCATGTGGGGTCTGCTTTCCTTCTCTCTTATGTGATCAGTCAATTGGATATGATGGATCAGCTCTTATGGGCCCAAGAAGCTTTTCCTTGGGCACTAGATCTTTGTAGGTCCCATTCCCTTCCACAACGTTCTGGTAGGATGATGATATCTAATCTTTTCATTCTTCTCGTTGGGAGAGAGAATCTAACAAAAGTATCACTGGATTTCTCCAATCTGTTCAAAGGGAAACATAAACAGACACCAAGAGGAATCTGGTGGGCTTCATGTATCTATTTGCTTGTCTTTGATCTTTGACGAGGGGTAATTTGGCCCGCCGTGTTAGCACGGAGACATGTGGAGCGACTTGATGATTGAACTATAATTCAATGCTTTCTAATACCTTAGTTGACTAGATCAGCTCAGGTATCTCGGAAACCTCAGTCAAGATTGAGGTCTGAATAGTTTGTGGTATCCCAACCTGTCAAGGTGCCACATAGCCCATTTCTAAAAGCTAACCGGCTGTCTCTAACATTTCCGGGATCACACCACACATCAACAAAGTCTCATCCTTATCCCACCTGGATCGGACGGACTCAATAAGCCTTATTAGCTCATATGAAATCTATCTCCGGATGCGAAATGGACTCTGAGTAACGCCGACTGGAGATTTCAGATAAGTTTCCTGAAGCCTACGACAACTCACCTATATAAGAGCATTACCACCAACCTCAAAAGGTACGTACAATTTAGGTCTCTAACTCTCTACTCACAAGAAATTTAGTCCGCAACATATTCTTTGCTAATTTAATCACCGGGTAAAACACCCCAAATCCTCTGATAATATTTTCTTGCAGTTCAACCGATCATGTAAGCAAATCGAAGTCCGAACTGCCATCTGGTAGGAAGTAACCAGATCACGCACTATCAACCCTTAAGCTGGTATAGCCGTTTGATTGGATTTGATATGAAAATTGCCCTAGTAAAGGTAATGTGGCAGTGGACCCAATTAACAGGTTGGCGATTCCCCGTCAGATCATGTTGCCACGTGGACGATTCCTTGTGTATCACCAGCAGACAGACAGATCCGGTTAGTGTACAGGCCCTTCAAGGAAGCCAATAATTCTCGTCATAGACAACCTATAAACAATTATTCGTTAAATTACACCCTTTTCAACTTTATACCTCCCCAACGATTCATTCATCTCCGACACCCCGTTTTGTCCTCGCCCTTCGGAATGGAAAATAGACCAGAGAGAGATAGAGCTCTGGTCCTTCTGGAAGGGTGGACCCCACATGATGTATAATATAAGGTTTTACTAATTACGATATTATAATCCATGCACTAAATAATAAAATAGCAAGTGGGAGGTGGGGGGGAGAGGACATGCACGTGCGACAAGGAAGATTTAACTCGATTAGGATGCCAAAGATCATGTGCACGTGCCTAGAGTCAAAGGTCAAAAGCTGTGATCAAAGGTGTCTCGTGGGGCTCTACTGTACAAGACAAGAGCGATTCTGATTTCTTTAATACTGAGAGAAGTTTTGAAAAAGGAAGGAATCCAGACTCCGGAGAGTCCCCTGCCTTAAGTTTCCTATGCTTCCTATAATTCTCTCCATCTTTCTTATCTCTATCTCACTACTCACTACTCACTCACCAGAGACGAGACCAAGTGGTTACGTATAAAGAGAGAATGATCATAGATACTGGACGCCCATGTTACCCTACCCACACTCTATAATGTCCACGTTTCACAATCTAGTAAGCCCATTTACCTACATCCCCCTAGTGGGCCCACCTCACCCCATAATTCAACCCCCTCCCCCTATGTTTCACATTTCCTCTCTCTCTCTCTGCATTCAGAAGAGTTCATAACTAAATAATAAACTGAGAGAATTATAGAGACCACAATGTAGAAAAGGAAAAACCTCTGCCACCCCAACCAACAATGTGGAACTCTGGGCTTTATTTTGCAGTAGGGAGAGATGAAGTCATATGTAGGACCGAAAGCCCAAATCCACCAACTGACGTGCATGCACCTCCGCTTAACACATTAGCTAAGGTATCTGGAAGAGGCGGCGTCTTCACTACCAACCAAACAAGTCCTTTAGCTCGTTGCCACGTGGGAATTTCTCAGCCGTACGCGTTTCCAAGCTCGGCCCATTAAAAAAAAAACCCTAGTTCATGCAAACAGAGATCAGGAGGGAGATACTTTCGTTTCATAGAATTCATACTGCTACAACATTTCTGACAATGCAATTGTATCCCGATGACGAAACTAACCCTCCGAAACAACGAAATGGCGAAAGGGGGACGAGCAGGAGCTCATGATTTTTGGGGCACTTTTGGCCGAAAAGGACAGGGCTGTAATTTTCGTAGTGGGGCTGTGGGCGGGAAAGGCGGGCACTCGGTTCCCGGTTTTTTGGGTCGCCGGTCTGATTCCGGCACTACAATCCAACCTGACGTCGCTCCTCCCTATTTCCGGACAACAAACTGGTTCGAGTCTCCTCCGCCTTTGCCGTACCCAGTGGGTGCACAACTCAAAGCAGAACTCATGAAATGACCAACATGCCCCTCCCATCTCCCGTCTTATTTGAAAAAAACCAACTTTTCTCTCGCCGACGTGTCATATTACGCTCTTTTTAGTTTTTCTCCTTTCCGCTCGGCTCCGCCCATTTGTACCACAATCAACAGTGCTTCCATCATCGACGATGCCCGGCTGTACCCGATGATTATTATTCGGAAGGTTGATCTGACGGTTCTGATCCCGTCCTATCCATCCTCTGTGGAGCTTAGTTTCTACTTAACCTGATTTTGAAACGGGACCCACTCGGCTGGTTCGTTCTGTCTGTGTCTGATTTAACAGATTAAAGGAGGGGGATGTACTTGAGAGATTGATACTATACAACTTCCTACCATTTACGTTTTTTTTTTTATTATTGGGTTCGTTCAAAAGTGTAGTTTTCAGAAGAGAACGAGGACAGTATCGTCATTTGAAAATGACAGGAAAAGGTTGTTTACTCGTTTGAACCGGTATGAAAACGCAGTGGGTCGTAAAAACAGTGAAAGAGAAGGTGAGAAACCCCCACTCTTTCAGCCCGCCGCCCGATCCTCCGCGACGTTGTTTCTCAGACAAATTTTCTTCACTGCACAATGATGGAATTGACGATGATAGATGATTGATGATAGCGATGATCTGTAAAACAACACCCCACAAAAATACATAAAATAAAATAAAAATCTTCTCTCTCTATCCTCTCTCTCTCTCTCTATCAGATAGACAGATACTAGTTGGGTCCATTGATGTATGTTTGTGGGGCAGAAGAAACCGCAAAACCCTCCCGTTAAAACCCTACCACCTGGTGATGATTCAGGTCTTCTTGAAAGCGTCTCGCTCTCCCGTCTTTTCCATCTGAAACTACGAACCCCGACTGTACGTTTTCTATTTACTCCTCCTCCTACTACTAGTCTCTGTCTTTGTCGTGTGTATTCCATTCTCTCTTCAGTCTTCTTACTCACCGATTCTTGTTTTTACTTGTTATCATTACTTCTCTCGTCTCGACCAATCCTGGGTTGGGCTTAATTTCTATTATCTTACTTGTATTGCTTTTGCTTTCTTCTTTGAGAGCCTTCTCTTCATTTGCATGTATAGTGTTGGTTTCTGATACTCCGATTTGCAGAAATAGGTGATCGGATTCGTTTCGTGTAGTTCTTGGGTTTGGCGTTTATTAAATGTTGTTTCTTTGAGGTTTGTTTGATTGCTCCAACAAGGCTAATAAGCTGCTCGAAAGGGAAACTCGGAAGATAGATTCGCGTTTCTGACGGTGTCGAGCAGCCCAGAAATGGAGAGTATGGGAAATGGTTAATAAGGTAGTATTTGGGTGATATTCTCCGTTTTATTTAATTCATTTTTTTTTTTCAGTCTTCACCACTAGTCCACTACAAAAAACTCAAGGCCGTTTGGTGGTCGATCGTTTTTTAGGTTTTTTTTGAGCTTCGTGTAGATATCACAGAGAAGCAATGGCGCCGGCTGATAGCAGGCTTTCTTTTTCTCTCTCTCCTTTGGAGATGCTACCCTCTTGTCAGTCTCTGATGCTACCGACGAAACTCATGCCATACGAGAGCTCATCCGACTCTTTCCACCATCACTTCTTCTTTGATAGCTACGACGGAAACGGTACAGTCTTCGACTTCAAATTTCAAAACCTTAAAATGATTGATTGATCGTTCAAATGGAGTTCGCGTAACAGTCTGGAATCATTAGTACTTAATGGCCGGAGTGACTAATCTCTCCGTTTTTCCGCTACTTTTGTTGCAGACTGGACATGCTTGAAGACACAGATACCTTCCTATGCAGAAGAGACTAAAGAAGTGAAAGCACTTAGCATTGCCGACGCGTCCATCCTCGCGAGCTTCAACCCTCCTGTTCAACAAACAGTACCAAAGCTCGAAGACTTTCTGGGCGGTCATTCTTCGTCCTTGGCCCGATACTCCGACAGCCAGACAGAGACTCAGGAATCATCTCTGACCAACGTTTACGAACAAGGTTCCTCGACTCTATTCGGGGACCATCGGCAGCAGCAGCAACACTATAACCTCAGAACAACCATGGCTGCAACTGGGTTCCAACACTCCTTTTCAGCTAATTCTGGCTCGGAGGTTGAGGATTCCATTTCAGTGAACGAGACCCAGTTGAGAGAGTTTCCTGCACGCTCACTCGAAATGGGAAGCGAGTTGGTGTACTCGGAGGCACCGCCTCAGTCTTTGTCATTGGTGGCTGTCAAGAGCTCGGCGAAGAAAGATATCGTATTGGCCGAGTCGGAATCGTCCAAGAAGGTAGCAGATACGTTCGGACAGAGAACATCGGTCTACAGAGGGGTCACAAGGTAAGTTGTTTGAACCTGGAGATTTTGCTCTGAAAACCGATATGTATCGCATTCTGATTTCTCATACTCGTTTGCTCTGTGTGTGTATGGTGGATGCAGACACAGGTGGACCGGGAGATACGAAGCACATCTGTGGGATAACAGCTGCAGAAGAGAAGGGCAAACCAGGAAAGGACGTCAAGGTAAAACATTGAAATACTTTCCATTTAGTCGGTTCCATTCAAATTTCAGAGCTTTCCCGACTGTATAGAGTCAGTCGTTTCAGAGCTCAGACATTTCTTTGCCGGAATGGGGTTCTATCTTCTTCTTCATGAGGCCGCCATTTTGTTAATGTGATGTTTGACGGGACTGCCGTGAGTCTCTTTCTCTTCCTCCTCCCTGGCTTCCTGGCATGCTTGCTCAGTCGAGACGTTTACTTTTTAATGAAGGACAAGAAAATCTCCCTAAATTTTCTGACTTTAAATACTTGACATGACAACCTCTGAGCTGTAAACATCAAAGCGCATGATCTCTACCCCCCCCCTCTCTCTCTCTCTCTCTCTCTCTCGTCCTCTCTTTACGCATCTGTCCTCCTTTCTGTGTTTCTGCACTTGAGGTTCCGATGTCAATGGATTTTTTACTTGGCGGTTCTACATTCATCCCCAGCTCTGTTTTCTTTTATGAATATCGTTTCTCGTCCACAGAATCGTAAGCATTGTTTCCTGATTACTAGAAATGGAGTTTTTTTTTTAACCTCACTAAGTCACCTTTCACCTCGTCGTCATGAATATAACAAGGGTCGCTTGTCAACTCGAGGACGTTCTTGCTTTGGAATCCGAAACATCTTTGACTATATTGAAAGTGAACTTCTTGCTCTGTAACTCGCCTGAGATTTCTTATTGCTCACAAAAAGTCTGAAACTCGAATGGTGCAATTTGTTATTTGTTTGCCATACATTTTCTTCAATGAGGCGGTCTGTAGTCGCAGGTGTATGCACTGATAGCTTGAGTAGTGCCACCCGCGAGTTTCGATGGCATTCCCCCTTTTATAAACAATGACAAACAGAATCTGATAAAAATTATCACGTGGAATGAAATTTGTACTTGTTTTTGTTTCTCTTTTCCCGTTTCTCTTGTTGTTTTCCCCCTTCTGAAGGGGAGTCTCTCAGAAAGCAGTAGTAGAGTAGAAATTGCAGACTCCCTTTCTCTCTCTCTTGGCTGATGAAGACATTTTTTGCTTGGTTCTTTTTCCATGAACATGGGTCCTTGCTGTCACTCAACGCTGGATGGATATTGTTGTTCAGTGTACTTGGGTAAGTTAGTTTTCTTCTCTCTCCTACTCCATTACATAGCATATCTCAATCACCATATTAATGGAGAAAAAAAAAACATTTTCCAGTTTAGAGTGTTTCTGGTAATGCTGCAGGTTTCCAAGTTCTTCTGCACTAAAGAAAGCTAATTTTGTGCTTTCATGTCAAGTTGTCAACCCCCACAACAATAGACTGCGTTTCTGGGAATTAACCCAGAAATTTCAAAATACAGAACTTGGAAACAAACAGAACCTTAACAGAAACATGCTTTGAAGGTTGGTGGGTTGGATTTTCTTGGCTTTTCAAGTTCGACAGCCTGGGTTAAGTCTTACATTTTTGTGTATACCTCTCTTATGGTACCAAGTTTCAGATTTTGAACCCAGTTGCCTGTTTTTCTCTACTGTAGTGTGAGCTGATGACTGGGTTCAAATGAATTAAAGAATTTTATTCATTTCCCACATGACCAACCAATCTGGGTACAAGTAAAACCCAGAAGCCTGCAAAATGTTAGGGTTTTCTGTATTGACAATGACGTCAGTGATAATAATAAATAATGTGATTCTTTTTATCATATGATCAGGTGGGTATGACAAGGAAGAGAAAGCTGCCCGGGCTTATGATCTCGCTGCTCTAAAATATTGGGGTCCCACTGCCACCATCAATTTTCCGGTACTGTAATTTGTAGTGTCTTCTTTTCTTCTCTCTGGACGATCTGTCTCCATGAGAACTACCATTCATTTAAAGTTAGTACTTTCTGTTTCATAGATTTCGGACTATACCAAAGAATTGGAGGACATGAAGAATATGTCTAGGCAGGAGTTCATTGCATCACTCAGAAGGTTATTATTCCCCAACCATTCTTTAAATCTTACAACCCACCCAGTTTTTCCGTGATTAAAAGAATTTTAATTTAGAAACGAGTACTGTGTCTCACATTCGTCATTCCAACTATTATTTTCAGAAAAAGCAGTGGTTTTTCTAGGGGAGCTTCTATTTACAGAGGTGTCACAAGGTAAGACCCAGATGATCAATTTATCAAATCGTTCTCGTCTGTTTAAATTCTTCATGGAGTGGGCGCTGTATCTCAGCCTTGTCATAATTTGCAGGCACCACCAACAGGGACGATGGCAAGCGAGGATCGGTCGTGTTGCAGGAAACAAAGATCTCTATCTTGGGACATTTGGTAATAAATTAATATTGTCGATTATTAGTTGGTTTAGATTGATTGATTTATTAGAGTAAATAGCTATGGCCATGAAACTTCCCACAAAGATTGCTGACTGCATCAGGAACCGAGGAGGAAGCAGCAGAAGCATATGATATAGCAGCAATAAAGTTCAGGGGAGTGAACGCAGTGACCAACTTCGAGATGAGCCGTTACGATATAGAAGCCATTACCAACAGCGCACTCCCCATTGGTGGTGCAGCCAAACGCCTCAAGTTCTCTCTTGAAGCTTCACCTGATCAGAACTTGGACCGTGATCCTCAAGATAGGCAACCTCCGTCCAGCAGTAGCAGCGGCAGCGGCAGCATCGGCTCCCTGAGCATGGTTCCTACTGTCACGTGTGGTTTACCAGTAGATGCCCAGTCAAGTCTGTACCAACAGAATCTCATTCACCACCTTCACGCCGGTGCAGGCAGCACATTGGATTTCTCTGCATCATCAGCCCCTGCCTTCTCCCCTGTCGTTACACCATTGGCACTGCTACCGCCGACGTCTGAGTTTTGTGGCCGGAAATTCTTTTACGGCCTAAGTGCGCCGGTTAACATCAGTAACCACTTCAATGTCACCCACAGCAACCGAGCCGTTAATCAGCAGCCCTGGAATGTGGCGCCCTCCTCAAACTGACCGACGCTTGATCTTTTGGTCTTATTTCATCATGACTTGTTACATACTTGCAGAGTAACACACTAACCGCTGGCGCACAGGTCCTGTGTTTTATGTGGATTCATGAACGAAGGCGACGAAAGCTTGGGTTGCACGGCAACACAGGGCATGGATAGTAAGTTTATGCATGTTGAAATTTATATTTGACGGTGGTTCTTTTTTGTTTTGTTCGCCGGAGGAAGCGGTGGGGCGGCTGTACTTCCGTTCTCCTGCGTCTAGTCGATTTCTTTACTTTTCAAGAAAGGAAACGTTTTTTATTGCTCAACTGACTCCGCATACAGGAAAAAAAGCTGGCGTAATGACTTGTTCTTGTTCTTGTTCGTTCATGCGGCCGGAAAGTGATTACTATCGGAGTTCCCCTTTTTTTTTGTTTTTTTTTTTATCTTTTTTCAATCAAATCTCCACGGAATAGAATTAATGGTTGTCCTTTTGGGTGGCGGAATAGGAGCTTGGAATTGGAATGACCCATTTTCATTCTATCTGTTAAGTTGATGAGAATGGGATTCCCATTTTTCTTTTAGGTGGAATGACGTTCTTGCTTATGCCATTACTATTCTGGCTCCTTCGGGAATGTGATTCCCATATTCATCTCTTTTTGTTTTGATAAAAAAACCCTTCTTTCCCTACTTGACCCCAAAGTCTTGGTACCTTGATCCAAGGTAGTTGTCAAGATAGCCCTTAACTCTATTGCCCTATTTGACCCTGGGTGTTTAAAACTGGGCCAGGTTGACAGTTGGACCACCTGGGTCAGTTGTTCATTGATTAAATCAATGGTTTTTGAACAAAAAAAAAAATGGTTTTGGGGTGAAACAGAATTGGCCTGACCGGATTTTGATTTTTTTGCTCCGACCATCTGATCTTGAAAACATGGGTTCCTGGTTGCTGGTCGATTGTTGCTCTTTCCTTATTTCTCCTCTCATCATTCCCTCTTCCTCAGTCCTCACTGTCGCCACCACCATTGCGACTATTGCTAGCAGTTGGTATTAGGCGATTTCAATTCCTATTCCGATTTCAATCCCGACCACAAACCAAAAGGACCCTAAAATATGGAACCAAGTTTTATCTTTCTCCCAAAGCCCTTGATCGTTTTAAAAAAAAACTCCATTGATATGATCTAGTGCCCGTTTGGTGAGAAGGCTTTTGGCATGCAGCTAGCATTCTAAACTGCACCCTACACAGAAATCTCTGAATAACTTGTCAGTGCTCAACCAAAGCGGTTCAGTTAAACGCAGGTCATCCCAAACTCGGCCCTATGGAAAGTTATTCAGAGTATCCGAACTTCAGCCTATCCACCATGTCTCTTTCTTCTACGTTAAGAGAAGGTTGGGCTAAGCCTATAAGAGTCGGTCCTATGGAAAGCGCACTTGTACAAAGTATTTTCAATGGTGTTGTGTCACGGGAAACCACCAGTACAAAGTGGTCTCTGTACGCTGAAATTAGCGGCCAATCTGGACTTCCGGATGATTTGACCGATGTTTTGTGTCTAGGCATTAGATTCCTGATTTCCTGCCCACGATAATTCTAGCCACGTCTACCCACATATTATTGCAGTCGCACATGGAGAATATCTCATCCTCCTAATGTAGTATTATTATTATGCGGGGAGATGTTCCCAATGCACCTGGGTAGTGTGTTGTAGATTATAGGTGGGGGGAGATCCAAAGTGGAGTATGGCTTCTCATAACTCATTCCACAAACCTGGAAGTAGTTGGACTTTTTCCAAAAAAGAAAACTATTTGAACTACCACATCAGCACTAAGGTGTCAATGGACCGGTTTTGGATTGGACCCCATTCAGTCCAAAATCAATTTGGACGGATTGGATGGACCATCAAGACATTGGATTGGACCAATTCAGTTCAAAATATTTATTAGATTGGATTAGACCTTGTCTGTCCGTAACAAATTTATATTGGATTGGGTTGGATTAAGCCAATATCTGATTCATTGATATAAGATAAGAATACATGTGTCAATGGACCTGGTTTGAGTTGAAACCAATCTAAATCAAAATGAATTTGAACAGGTTGGGCAATCCAGACATTGAATTGGTCTGATCCAAATTGGTCCAAAACATTCATTGGATTGGATTGGACTTGGTCCATTTATAATGGACTCGACCAAATCCAGTCCAATTGACACCCCTAATCAGCGCCATGTCTGAATTCGTTTTTTTTTTTTTTTTTTTACAGAAAATATCTGATGTTTGGTTGGTCATTCTCAGACCAAGTCTTGAAAATTCAGAAAGGTATGATCCGAGGAAACGCACTTTTTTCTTTGAGTGTTTTCTCGTTTTTTCTCAGACCGTGTCTTAGGTGTTTTCCCGTTTTTCTACTGTTGTTATCAACAGTATGATGACATGGAATTGAACGTGGTAGCAACAGAAATGGTATCAAATAGAAAACCCGAAAAAGACATTTTCTGAGAAAACAACATACCTATGCAGCACCATTTTCTAAGAAAACACCTATCAGGAAATGGCATTGGTTCCAAACACTGCCCGAGTTTGAAGTTGTGTGTCAAATCCAACTTTACCGATCAGGAGTAAACATGCCAGTGTTCCATACAGAGTGTGAATTCCACATGATCTGTGTCTGAAAATCTCACTAAGACTGGAAATAGAGGGTGGCATCAAAAGTGCCAATGGGCCTTTTTTGGGCCTCTAACCATCTCGGATGTATTTCCCCAAACCCCTTTTTAAGAACGTCCAGGTCATTAGCCACGGAAAACCCCCGAATAAATAAAAGGCTACTACGTTATTCTTGCTTTATTTATAATCTTGATCATTACATTGTTTTGATGGTATATATAGCTTCCTATGCCGGGGAAAATTGTTAATGGGTTTATTGCAAATCTGTGATAAAAATGAAGCACGGTGCTTCTGATTGTGGTTTGTTATTTGTTCAAAGCTTAGTTTAGCCCAATTCATTCAGTTATGAGATTTTTTTTTCAGTAAGTTCACGGACTAAACTTTATTTTGATTTCTGTACATAATCCCATATTTGATGTGTTTTTATTTTTTTAAATTGAAAAAATCACGAAACTTTTGGGATTGAGAAGCAAAGAGAGGACATAGAATAAAATGATATGGACCTAGAAACAGCAGGGTGCACATGAGGCCCATGTGTCATGCCACGGAGAGCCTACAGTTCCATGAGTTTGATCGCACACCTCCTATTTAGAGGGGTGGCAAGTAAGGATACCAAATGGATTGGTTTTGGGTTGGATTTCTGTAAATCAAAATTAATTTGGATGGACCAATAAAGCACACTGAATTGGACCAGTTTAGACAATGGTCCAAAGTATTTATTCCATTGGATTGGATTGGATCTGATCCATCTACAATGGATTTATATATTGGGTCGGACTGAACCAATATTTGGTCCATTGATAAAAGATAAGAATACAGGTGTCAATGAACCAGGTTTGGGTTTGAACCAATATAAAATAAAACCAATTTAAACAGATTGGATCGGTCCAAAATGCTCCAAGGTACTCATCGGGTTGAATTAGACTTGGTCCACCTGTAATGGACTCAAATTGGACCTGATTGGATTAGACGAAATCCAGTCCAATTGACACCCCTAGTACTGCCAAGCGACCATCTCAACAAATGGATCACTCTTCTTAACCCAACTTTATTTGTTTTTGGAATTCATAATTTTCAAAACCGACCCAATCTTCAAACCAACCAAACTTGAATACCATTTTTTGGGGTTGGGTTTAGTTTAAGTTGATCAAGGTTGGCCTGACCCAAGTTGCTCCCCTACTCATTCTGTGTGTGATTAATTTCTGTGACCAGTACCCATTTAGGCGGCATTCAGTAGTGTGGTGAAACCACGATATAGTGGGTTTTATTATTATTATTATTATTATTATTATTATTATTATTATTATTATTATTATTATTTCACATAATATTTGTTTACTTATTCGTCTTGTATGTAATTAATAATGCTTATTTTATCATTCCAATTATGATTACATTGGATACTAAAAGTAGAAATTTTACCTTTTTATGTTTTTACTAATATTAATATTTATAGATTAATTTTTTAATAATTATTTATCATTAATATTAGTTCTCTTATGTATGTGTTTTATATTTTATATTACTTTTAATTTTTTAATCATTACTATTATTTTTAATTCAGCCCATATTTTTTTAATAATTCGTGCTAGCCATGGTTAAAAATTGACCGCATGCATGTTAAATTAATTCGTATTATTAATTTGTATTTTTCTTAAAATACAAAAAAAAAACCCTTGATCAATGATGTAGATTATCTCACATGATTTATATGAGATACATGGAATCAAAATACAATGTATGGCCTAAACCACACCACACCCTATAGAACGCACTACCCATTTTTTACCACTATACAAAATGCCTGTTCTGGCATACCATGGTGTGCTCTCAATCACGCTGCACCTGTGTTGTGGTTTAAAACATACCACCCAATTTCTCAACCACACTACAGAACACCCCATTAGTTTCGAAAATCCAACTAATGTTTGTTTAAGACAATAATTGTCATAATTTGATCTTCATATCTTGTGAACACCTACTCTCAGTGACCAATACCCGTTTGGGTGGGTCTTCAAAGTCCCATTCATACATCCATATCAACAACATTGCTCAAAATCAAATTAGCTGCTCTACCAAACGCCCTCCGCTAAGTGACATGGGTTCAACGAGAACAATCCTAGGAAAGCTCCATTCATACATCCAACTGGTCCCTATATAGTAAATATGGTTTACATGGTCAAAGAATGATAAATCAATTCACTGACAAGCCCAAAAATGCTTCATTTCCTACACACAGTAGCTTTTTATCTGCATAGATTTTGAACCCTCAATACATGCAGCTCAAGTGCTCCACAAGAGCAATTATCGTGTACCTGAAATGTCCTGATATATATAGACTTGATAGCAAGGTTCAAAGTATATAAGTATACATGTATTATAGAGTATGGTATGGTACAATAATTAGTTTTGAGGGTCATCAATGTACCAAATAAAAAGTGTTGGGTGAATTTAATTATTGTAAATGTCAGTTATTGATGTGACGTGACCCACTGTCCTAGAAACCAAAATAAATTTGGGGTTTTTACTGCTCAGTCCATCCCAAAAATCTTAGTTCCATGAAATTGTTGTAAGTCTACAGTTGAATTCAGAATTCTGAGATAGAGTGCAGTCAACTTATCCCTTTAGAGTACGAAAGCTTTGATCATAAAATTTTAGCTCCCTTAGGTTGCATTTAGTTGTAATGCAAATAAATTTGCACCGATGAAGGAAATTAAGACATGATTCGAATGTAAATTCTGGCCTATTTTATTTCAAATTTTAACTTATTTTATTTGATTGCAGTACAAATGAAGGAAATTAAGACATGAAATGGAATAAAATAAAACCCAAAATAAAATTAAACGAGAATTTACATTTTTTTTTGTTTTATTTACACTCCCATGCATTTGTACTAGTGTTAATAAAATTGCACTGCAACCAAACACAGCCTTAGGGTCAAATTCTATTCCTGAGGAGATAAGATTAGTGAATCTCATTAATAGTTCAATAGGATGTAGAACCAATAATAATACTCCACATCAGTCATAATGGGAGATCACATCTGCACCCCATAAACGTCTTGCGGCAAGATCTAGCAGGCACAATATAATAAGCACGTTCAATAGTATCCAGTGCACGTTCAATGGGCACTGGATAAATATTCAAACAAGTGTCAAAAGTGGTTTTTAATTTTTTTCAATAGTATGCTGGGGGAATATTAAGGAACAAGTGTAAAAAAAAAATTATAAATATTTATTGAATGTGCTTACAATTTTGTACTTACCTGATCCGAACTACAAACACCCCACATGCACATCGCAACGCATTAAAAACATCTCCCAAAATTATCAATGAGAGGTACTCCCAGTACATGATTGGAATATGTTGTGGGGCGATTGTGGAATGTGAATTCTGACAATTAAATCTCACTGTGGGCCCCTATATGTTTTATCGCTGGCATATGGGACATTATCAATGAGCCAAATAAGAAAATCAAATTGGATGATTTTAATTATTAGACATATAATAGGAGTTACATGTGAGATATCAAGCCAAAGTATATGCTTTATACAATATGGACACCAGCAAACTTCAAAGTATGAATATGTATCTTACTATCGTACAATAATTAGTTTTGAGGGCCATCAATGTGCCAAATGGAGAGTGGGGCGAGTTTAATTGTTGTAAATGTCAGTCACTGATGTGACATGTTCGTTGTGTATTACCAAATCAAAATGTTTTAAAAATTAATATCAGTTTGTTTGAAAATGTTCGTTGTGTATTGTTAACATCAGTTTGGTTGCATGCCGAGAGATGTTATGGTGATTGAATACTTGGGTTATGTTTGGTTTGGTTTGAAGGAAAAGGAAAAGGTAGAAAAACCTTATATAAGGTTTGTAAAGGTTTTCTTACCTTTTCCTTCCTTTTTTTTTATTTTTTCTTTCAAATCAAATACAGCTTTAAGTGTGGTTGGGTTTCTGAAATCATGGTTTAGAAACTGAGTCATATGGTTGGACAGATTGGCCTGGGAATCAGTTATGGGTTCGGGTCTGGTTTTTCCCCTTTAATAAATAAATAAAGGAGCCAAAATAAACAAGAAAGAAAAGGAAATGAAATGAAAATTAGAGAGGTCACACAATCTTTTATATTTGATTTAGATCGCTTTAATTTAAATGACTTATAAGATATGAAATCAAAATTTCTTAAATTTAACTTTCCCTCCCATTTCCACTCAAAGCCAAAAGCTTCTGGCTCCGGCCTTGTTTTCTCTGAAGGCAGCTTTACATTCATGGCCCATCAAGAACATATATATAGATCTTTAGGTTTGTTTAAAAATCCAACAAGAACACAATCATGCATGAGCTTTGAGATGGAGGATGGAGGCCAATGGACCTGGTACATTGTCTGTTCGGGACCCATTGTTTAATTAAAAAAGAAAAGCCAGCAGAAACAAATTAAGTCAGCCCAAGTTGATGTACCCACCTGACCTGATTTCTACGTACCTGCAGCTGCAGTGAGAAGCTAATCGTAGCCTTTTATTTCTCTGAGTAGTAATTCAGTGTAGACAAGGAGATGAGATGACGAGATTCTGAAAACTTGGCCTACAGACATAAGGACCCATGAAAGAAAACAAAATAGAAAGAAAAGAAAGACTGAAGAGATATAAGTCCTTTTAACATGTTTGTCATATGGTGAATAGTTTTATGACATTTTGACACTTTGAGAAGATGAGGCCAACGGACTTGACGACCCTACTGGTGATGAACTGAGATGTGAACGAATAATAAATTTAAACGTGCTTTTAAGACTCTGAAATCTGAATCCAAACCAGAATCTGCTCTGCTACACGCCTTTCTTTTCTTCTCTTTTAAATTCTTTTCAAATCCGTGAGGTTGAAGGCACCAACACAATCACAAGCGCGTGACATGATCGACATGGTGTATGGTGACTGTGTTTGGTCAAACATTTCCAGGAGAACAGTGAATGATTCTCATTCCTCCAATTTGACACACAGACAGACAGAGAGAGAGAGGATAATGTTAGTTTTTCACTGCAGGGTATTGAGCTATATCTATCTGTTTATTCTTTTTTTTTTTTTTTTTTCATTCTCATCTCCTTCCACCAACAAATGCAATTATGTTATAGAAGACCCAGTAATCAGAATGATCAGAAAATTTCAAAAGGAGAATGTAGAGGAACCCTTTTTTTGCTGAGAAGAATATAGGGGAACTTTGAGATCACATTTAGGTCTCACAGACCGCGCCCCACAGTATATCTCAACCGTGTATTGAAAACATCTCCCAATAGATGAGTACTAGAGATGTCAATTGAAACACTTTTAATGCTGAGTAGCTCAATGTAGTAGTAGGTCATCCTATGATCTTGATCTTCTGGCTGGGTGGATTCACTACTCACAAAATTGTGTTCAAACCATTCTTACAGTGTTTTCAACGTACATTGGGAAAATCTCCATATTTGTTTTTTTTTTTTGACCCAATTACCAAGATTGGCGTTGTAATTTGGTTGCTTGCGGATTATGTTGATACTCATGTAAATTCTCTGTTACGGCTAATAAACAACCCTAAATCTAATATATTATTAAAAAATATCCTTCATTATATTTTATTACTTTGTGCGTTGGAATGTCAAACTACATATATATACTAGCGGGGATCCGTGCAATGCACGGGATTTGTTAAATGAAAGTTAAATAATAAAAAACACATAAGAGTATACAATTATTTTATATTTTTAACTTTTAAAATAATTAATAATTATTTGTATTTTATATACTACTTTTAATAATTTTTTACAATACAAAAATAATAATTAATTTTAAGGTTATTCATCAAATTGATGAACCCAACCAACTTGACCCGAGTTGGTCGATTTTCTAGTATTTTCGATCACCTTTGGTTCCACAATTTCCCAACCCGACCAATTTGTATCAGTTTTGCTTTAGCCATTTGTAAATCAACCAAAATGGAATGGTTAAACCATAATATATTTGCTTTATATTTTTAATATAATATAGGTGGCACATCTTCTTGCCAAGCAAGGGGTGCATAGTAATCAATTATTCTGGGCTTGGTTGTAATTTTGCTTTGTTTTTTGAGGTAGCATAGGATCTCTATTATGTAATTTTTGTTGGTTGATATTAATCATTCTTAATAAATCACTTTATTACTTATCAAAAAATAAATATATAATAAATATGTATTAAGATTTTAAAATTATTATAATAAATATTAATTTTTTTGAAAGTTATTTTCTAGAATTATTAATTGATATAAGTGAAATTAGTTACATAATCATGTTATTAATTTTGTAAAATATTAAATTATTATTAATTTGAATATTATGTTATAATTATTTTTATACTTTTAAGAATTTTTAAATCTATTACATAATTTCATTATTTTAATTATTTAGAACCTAGTTATTGTTAAATATTTCATTATTTAAAATATTAAGTTATTTAAATATATAAATAATATATAAAATATTTCATAATTTTCATTATTTGAATTTTATTTATTTTAAAGTTATTATATAATATTAAATACTTTGTTATATAATTATTTAGCTATTTTCTATATTTGTCGTTTAAGATATTTAGTTATTGAAATATTTAAATAATGCTTTATTTTTAATGTTATTTTTTATTATTTGAATTACATTTAAATTGAATAATCTGAAAAATCATAATTTATATTATTAGTACATAATTTTGTGATGAATTTTGTAAAACTACAAAATTATTAATAATATGAATATTATTAAATATATTATAATTATTTTTTGTGTTTTTAATAAATATTTTAAAGTTATTATATAATTTCTTTAGAATATTTAAATAATTTTTAAAATTTTTAATTAAACTTTCTTTAGATAGATATTAGATAAAAAGTGGGGGAGAGGATAAATAGGAATAAGAGATAATTTAGGAGAAAGTGGGGAACCTTGGGGGAGGTAGTTTAGGAGAAATTTTAGGAAAGGGTATTATTTAGGTTATTGGGAAGGTGTGGGAAGGAGAGAGAGAGAGAGAGAGAGAGAGAAAATAGCTAAGAAAATAAATATGATCTTTTAATACAATATGTTTTTTTTTTTTTTTATAATTTAAATAGAAGGGAATGGCAAAACAAGATTCATGTAGCTGACCCATATGACTGGGATAAGGCTTAGTTGATGATAATGGTAATGGTGATGAAGAAATATTATCTTCTAAGGCACCACACCAAAACATTTACTGATAATTTTCCCTGCTGATCAAACCAAATCTGCATATATTGATATCATGTCTTGATAGCTTAAACACCAAAATGTTTAAGTTCCACTATCACTCATAAGCTGTGCTATGGAACCTTTTGATGGTGGAAACATTGAGAATTTTCAGTAGAGTTGGGTTGCTAGTGCACCTAGGAGCTTTGAACTGGCTCAATGATGCCCCACCCCCTACAAAGAGATCCAACATCTTCCTAAATGTACCCCTTTCCACAATGCAGAGCTCTAAGGGCCCAATTGAATTCGTCCTCCTAGACGTAACATACCCATAATCAACGAAGGATGTGTCCATCTCCGTGCAACACTGCTCAAGAACACCTTCATCCACTTCACCCTTGATTTCCCAGTAAATTATGTAGTGTCCAGGTTGATCGGAGATGTCGGCATGGCTTGTAAAATCGACTAATTCAGCTCTTGTCTGCCTCAGCAGCTGAGACCCCCTCTCTACCACCAGTTGAAGGTCCTTTTCTGTATTTTTGTCAATATTTATGCATAGGATCAGCTTTCTTCTGCAAATGAAGTTCAATTTGGGGGTTCCTTTATAAAAACCAGCCACCTCCACCACATCCCCTAACCTGTATCTGTATAGTCCTGAAACAAAGTAAGAGTGAAGAGAATTGGGTAATGAAACATATATATTGTGTTCTAACAGAGTCTCAACACAGCACAGAGTACACCATAATTAATCATGACCACCTGGTTCTGAAGAGGGAGGTGACAATATGTAGAATCCATTACGTATCTTCCCTAATAGTAACCTTCTTTTCTTTCTTGAAAGGAGATTAACAAAGAACTTTTAAGAAAATTAAATGATCATCCAAGATTTATGTTGTTTATGCATCACAAGACTGTTCGCTTCAGTATGGCTGATACATTGATGATTGATGGAAGGTGAAGAAATATAAGGGCGAGGACAACACATTTGAGTACACTTCTCAACAGTGAGAGAAGTAGTTAGGTCCAGGATGTTTGTACCTCTAGTTTTCCTCTTGTCCAATCTGTGTTTTGGAAGAGAACAAAGACATTGAATACACCGCTCAATAGTGAGAACTATTAAAGAATTAGGTCCAGTATGAATATTGTACCTCCAGTTTTCCTCTTGACCAATCTGTGTTTAGAAGAGTACCATTGAGTGAAATTTGATGGGTTGAATTCCAATTTGCCTAGAAAGCATCTTAGTTGGACTAGCCTAAGGCTATTATATGCAATTATTGGGAAAAAATATAAATTAATATTATATAATTAATCAAATTAGTTAACTTTTATGACCATATCTGTTTTATATAATACTAGTGAAAGAGCACGCTGCGTAAGAAAGTATTAACCATATTGATATATAGTATTTATATTTAATTTTTATGACCTACACAAAACCCAAGGCAAGTATATGCTTTATATAGTAATAGATAATGTTTACAAGTTAATGACCATGATCCTAATATGATTATGATGCCTCCTATTTTCAGCTTATCATAGTAGTGTTTCATTAATAAACTCAAAGATGCTACTAGTCTTCCTAACATTTGGTTAATAGACAGGGATACGAAAGGGCATATTGTCCTAACTCATCTTGTTTGCTTCTTCTCATTTTGTCTTTTGATGATTTATTATTTTTGTTATTACCGGTGTCATTGTTGTTGAGTCCAACCATCCAACCACGCAATGAAGCTCACTTTCTTCCATGTTAGAAGGAAAGGATAATTAACTAGCACGAAGTCATTAGAATTAAACTAGTTGATATAGTTTAACTAATAATTTAAATTTAGAACACAAGAAGAATAGAAACTTTGGCACAACTCTAATTTTTTATCCCTCTGGTGAAACAGAATTAAATTTTATTTTATTTATTTGAGATGAACTAATAATTAAACTAATGTAGAATATTACGATATATAAGCCATCCACTGCAACTTAAAAGATTCATAGAAGTATAATTAAGCTATGGAGCACCTTTAAGTAACAAATTAAAAATATAGAAAAATACCAACAAGAAATTGGTTATACATACCTTGGGTTTTCTTTTCCAAATCAATAGAATGATCAACCAGCGATTACAACTCCCAGAAGAATAATTGTTAAAAGAATATATATATAATATAGGAGAACTGCATACAAGATAATACAACTTCAAGAATTTTAATTTGTCAAATAAATTGGACTTTGAATTTGAATTTTGTAACCTGATTGAAGTTGGAAACGAGATCAGCTTCCATCAGGGCAAACCTGTGCCCACACCATTTTAACAGCTTTTCCCAACCTTGCATTGGGAATATCTCCCCATGAAATAAAGCATATAAGTATGGAGATGTTTTCAATGCAAGACAGTAAAGACTACTTAAACAGGCTTTGCCCTGACTGAAACCGAACTCGTTGGAAGCACCTCATACAAATTAAATCACATTTTGTTTTACAACTGATGGACTGGTTGAATTATTTGTTTAGACAAAACTGCTTGACTTCTATAAACTGAAGGTTTCATGTTATGCAGACCAACCTCATTATTTCAGTGTGATCTAATTCAGAATCTTAGTAAATGGAAAAAGAAAACAAAGAAGATGATAATAGTTTTCATTGGTTAATTAGGGAAGTTTTTTGCCTTTTACAAAGAATGATGTATATCAGCTCTTATAAGTTTCTACTTTTATTAAAAAAAAAAGCCCCCAATATAGTTCAAATATATATATATGGAAAGGCTTTTAGGCTGATTTTGTAGCATGAATATAGGATGGAATCAAGGTAATTAGATGGAATGCTTTATCTGTCTATCTATTATGGTATTCTTATCTCCAACCCATAAAAACCCCATCCGTCATCACTAGGGCCGCATGTCGAAAACATTTCCCATTCAAGGGGAGCTGTTCCTCAGTGGATAGGTGTGGGAAAGATTCTTGTGGATAGGAGATCTAGATTGATATAGATCTTTCATCAAGACGCTGGCCACAACTCCTATGGCCATCAAAACTATATATATATTTCGATATGCAGGATTGGTTAAGGCTGTCAATGGTCCTGATCAACCTGACAGACCAACTGACCTGACACTGATACAGTTACTCAGATTTGAATCCCGAGTTACATGACATACATATACATATAATACTTATGGTTGAGTCCTATTTATAGCCATTAACATTTCATACATGTTTCTCATGATTTATCTGTAATAGTTTATATAAGCTACATGAGGAATTGTTTTGATAGCACCTGAAGTGATTGAGCCAAATGACTTACTGCTTTGTCTTTCAATAATTAATTTATTAAGGAGGTTGTGAGATCCTCAAAAATCTTCTTATTTGATTGCATTTTATGCATAAAAGACAAAACGCTATTAAATCATTCGATTCAACCACATCAATCGTTACCAAACGGCCTCCAATGATTATTTAATGGGGATACACAAGATACACTGAGAGGCTGAGAGGAGAGTGCAAGAGAATCAGAAAGCTTATTGTCAAATCTAAAATTATCAGAAAAAAAATATTTGTCGGTTATAATTGGGTTAGACCCAAGAATCCTATATTTTTTTTTTCTTGATTTAGCACTCTCAGACCCCGGCAGTAGGATCTGGGGGGGGGATCTGGGTCATAGTCAGGTTTATACATTTTCTTTTCGGTGTGCGATTAGGTTTACACTGATCGAACCCCAAGGCGACCCATCTAGAGATCCAAGAGTTCTGTATCACATTGTAGTGCTGGTGCTGAATGAAATGCCTTAGCTTTAACATGTTTAACTCCGGAAAATTTTATCCACAAGAAAATCTAAAAATTTTTTGTATCACCAAGATTTGTGTAACTTCTGTATATGATTTGAAGTCGATGGTTGTCGAAACCGTCTTTGTTCACTTTTTCTATTTTTCTTAGCGTGAAATTCTATAGCAGATCAACTAATTAGATGGTTTACTTTAATGAAACAAGAGAGGTTCAGAGAGAGAGAGAGAAAGAGAGAGAGAGACCTGTAAAAGTGGTGAGGACGACCTCATATTCCTGCCCGACAGTAACTTGAGAGAGCGGCACCGGCTCAGCTTCTATAAAGTCATCAATGGCCGAAGTGCTTCCTGGGTTCTGTCTATAAAGAGGCATAAACTCAAAGTAAGAGAAGGTGGGGATTACTGCAAAAGTAATATTTTCTGGAGGAAAAGAAGGATCAATATTAACCCCAATCCAACTCTCGGTGGACCCATAATCAGCACTCACTATAGGCAAATCCCCAGAGTAATGCCTTAATTTTTTCAAGTAAGGTAGCATTGTTCCCGTCATTATGGAGTAAACATACTTTCCACTTGGCCAAAGCTTAGGAATCACAGAGAACCATTGGAAGGCTTCTAACTCTTTGCATTTCTTTTCAATCGTTGAAGCTAGAGATGGGTTGGGTAGGAGAAGCTCCAACACAGCATTTCTCATGCTTGATGATGTGATTCTTGGATTCAGAGTACCTTCCTTGATGTCGTTACATATGTCCTTCCAGATTTCTTCAAAGGTTGTAAATGCATGCACTAGGCTGTAAGCAAATGTGGAGGTGATGAACTCCACTTGATCAAAGTAAATAAGGCCAAGGAGGAGATGGCAGTATGTTGCTTGTTTATAGTCCCCACCTGATATTACTTCCTTTGGACTGCAAGTAAATGAATTTGTTTGCTTCTGTTTGATCTTAAACTCTTCACTTGCATAGTAGTGAGTGGTGGCAGTTGCTGCTGTTAAGCCTCCCTTTGTTTTGAACTGTTTGCTGCTGTAAATGAATTCAAGGATCCTCCGTCTGGGTCTTATTGGATAAACCCTTCAAGCAAATTAAAGAGAAGAAGAATTACAAGACAAAAAAGAAGGAAGAGAGAAAATATTATTCAAACAAAGAAGAGCAGTAGTGAACCCAAATCGATTCATTCATTATGTATCCTGATTACGAGGTAGAGTTCCTAATTAAAATAATGGTGTTGAAGTTGACAAAATTAACACAGAAGGGAGGGGGCTTCTTTTAACGCTAGGGTTTCTGATTGCAGACCTTGATCTGTAAGCGGCTGACAACCTGAATATCTGAAGAGTAGTCTGCGCGCTATGGCTAGTGAAGGGCGCGTACTTTTGTCTTCCTTCTGTGGTTCCCGAACTATAACAAATTCCATTCAACAAACAGCAGTGAGGAAGAGTGAAGCATTCTAAGATGAATGAAATAATATTTTTTTTTTCTACATGTCGCTTAAAAAATTCTTGGATCAGGACTAAAACAGTAAAGTTTTCACATTCGGATGGCTTGTTTAGTTGTTGCCCGGACAAGGAGAAAACTCTAAACCTACAAAGGCTACAAACCCACTTTATTCATTGTTCTGTCTTGAAAGTTCAAACCAGGCCACGTGATAGAATAATAACAATAAAGTGTAGGATAAGTGATCAACCCAAAATATAAACAAAGAAAAAAGAAAAAGAAGGAACGAGAAAAGAGTTACCAGACTTTTTTTGCTTTTTTTATTATTTTGTGAAAACAATGACCTACCTTAAGGAGAGTTTCGTGATGGGTTCTTGAGTGAGGATTGGAGATGAATCCCCATCTGCAATTCTCTGGATGTAAGGCTCTAAATCTGCATGGGAAGCAAGAGGGACTAAAGTGGTATAGAGAGACTCCAAATCTTTTGATTCCATGTCTTGGATTTTGATATTTCCCAACCATCTCTTCAGATATTCCGTGTTAAAATTCAGTTCGATAATTCGTCGAAGTGTTTGGGTCTGCACAAAGCTTGCATTCTCTGCTACCTCTTCGAACCACCTGATAATGTCGTAGTCTTGATGGCCATTATCATTTGGAACTGGTTCCATACGCGTGATGCTGGAATGGAGGATAGGAGATGGAGAAAGGAAATGGTATACCAGTAACCAGCTCTCTCTCTCTGCTAGGGAGATGGGACTGCTTTATGCATCTCAAACGCTCTCACATATACATCTCCCTCCATCACAGTAGTAAGGATATCATGTAGACCACAAGTTGTAGTGTCTAGAGGGTACGTAGGTCTGACAGTGACCAAACAGTTGGCCTCATTTTGATGTATTTGCAAAAACATACAAAATGAGTTAATGTTTTCATTAGTATTTTGAACCAGGATGGGACCATTGAGTGATATCCCTCGTGATCCTGTCTGTAAATTAGACTGACATTAGTAAGGAGGGTCTTGACTTGCAATTCATACTTAACATTCCTTCTTCATGTTGTAGAAAACAGTGAAGAAAACATTAATTAAGCAGGCCTAACACAAAATCCATATCCCCCACCAAGTTATCAGCTCTACGCAAATAAAAAAGACCCTACAGAAATTAATATACCTTTAATTTCACTCCACTGCTACGATTGCAACTGGGGCTGGGTTGGGTCAGGTTGGGGTCAACCTAAGCCCAACCCAAGGAAATAATGGTACTTCAACCCTAACACAACCCGACCTGACAAGAATTAACTCAAGCTGAGAAACCTAATTTCATACAGAGGTTATGCAGGTCAAAAATCTGATTGTTGTTTTTGTAACATGACTTATTTAGCATGAACCCGAGCCCTCAATGCTAACCCAACATCCTAGATCGGGTTAGGTTAAACCCAGTTTATGTAGATCCCAACCCAATTCATGTTGACACATGCTAAGTTGCACCCCTCCTGTTCACTATCCAACCACTGATCAGTCTCAGTTACTTTCCTTCACAATTGTGTAGATCCTTCATTTTCCATGAAGTTTCTATACTTCTATGCAATCATCTGTTTCTAGATATTCACAGTAAACACAACACTTTCCCTGCTTTATTACCCAATCCTCAGCTACCAAAACTGACACACTGCCAATGAATTTAGACTTTTTATGATTGACCGTCCAGAGACGTCAGGAGCGATGTAACTTTTTAACTGAAACGACCAACATGTCATTGACTATCATTTTCCACTAATTTAATACTAAGTTCTTTCAAAGAAATTAATAATTAAATAGACAGACAGAGAGGGGGGTCTGAATAATTAATTAACCATGGGTCTTAGTAAATAATGTACATATGAGAACAAAACAATGGTCATGAATTTGATGTTTGATGTTTATTTTCTAGTCTGCACTCTGCAGTGGCTACGAGCTGTTCTTAGTTTTGCACAATCATATATTATAGTTATATCAGAAGTATACCGTTTAATTAGGTAAAATTAAAACAATGTCAAGACAACTAGATAACAACCGTTGTGTCTATGCTGCAGTATCATCTAAAAGCACTTGATGCAATTAATTGTTTTCTGATTTCTCAAGGACTGTTTTGCCTAATCCCATTTAATAGCTATACTAATTAAGCTGAAATGGAGGACCTCATAATCTTTTGTTATTGTTGTTTGAAAATTATACATTATATCATAGTTATCCACCATAGAATCTTTAGCAAAAGGGTGGAGTTCAGAATTTGAAAAGAAGAGAGACGGCAATCAACAACAAACTCATCTGTACGTGGAAGGCTTAAAAACAGCCATTCTTTTGTGTGTGTAAATGGTTGGGCACAGCTTGAAACAATTAATTGTGACCTGAATTTTTTTTTTTCTGGTTGTTGTGTTCTAGTTCCTTGTTGAGAACTATTTGGCTTATTATTATTATTATTATCATTTGATAGCTTTATTGTTTTTTAAGTTTGATACATTAAATCATAGTTATTACAAAAGAATTCAGAATTAGAGGAGGAAGAGAGAGAGATGGGAAGATTATAAATAATAGCATTAAATGTGATATTAACTTTACAAAAAGGACAATTACTACAGTAATAAATAAAATGGTACTTAATGTTCTGCTTCCTTTAAGAGAAAATTATTATGGGGAATAAAAAAATATACTACAAAATTGGAAGGGCGAGACTGTCCTTGAGAAATTTTTTTTTTTTTGAGAAAGCCCCAAGGGCAATTCCATGTATATGGTAATCATATATCCAGTTCTAGGGGTGGCACTTGAGCGGGTTGGATTGGATTTGGTTTGGGTTGAGTTTCAACCCAATCCATCTAACCCGCCAATCCATTAATAGCCCAGTTATATAAAATTAAATGGGTTGGGTTCAATCAAAACCCGCTTTAACCCAATCCAACCCGCCCAAACCTATTAATCTTATATTTATGGACTTCAAAAACAAACTCTCTCTCTCTTAACAAATAAGTTGGTTATAGTTTGGTGGTTATTGTAGTTATTATTTACATAAGTGGTGAAGGTTCAAATCACATTACATGCATGTTATTTTTACACTAGCGGCGAAGCTGTTTGACTATGTCCTGATTCCAGGTTTGACCGAACCACTTAGGTTCAAACCGGTCAGACCAACTTAAACCACTTAGGTTCAAGGGTGATTGAATTGTTTAGATCTGGATCAATTCGGTCAGACTGGACCAGTTCAATCAATGGTGGATTGACTTGGATCGGACCATATCAGGTTTGTGCACGGGTTCGGGATCGGACTAACTGACCCGAACCGGGTCAATGCATCTAAATCGGGTCGGGCCGTATGGACATTGGTCCGATGGACTGTCTAGATTAGGTAAAAGCACGCGAAGGCCGAATCATCCCGCCCAAAACCGTTTCAGATTTGGGTCAACCCGTATCGACTTGTATTGGGTCGGGTCGGAGTGTGTGAATATTGGTTGGACCAAATGGCCCAAATCAGACAGAGCAAGTGACAGCGAACCATCCCGCCCGAGGTCTGTTTCGGTTCGGGTCGACCCGGATCAATATATATTGGATCGGGTCAAACTGCAATGAACTAGTCCAGACTCGGGTCAAATTGATTTGGATTTATGTTGGGTGAAGTGTATTGGTTCAAGACAAAACTAAATTTAGTCAATTATTAATAGAAAATTAATACATTAATTATAAATTATTTAATTCAAATGAAGAAAATTAAAAAGAAAGGCTAAAGAATTAATACTTATGTCTATGATTAACCCAATAGTTATCCACAACCCAACCCATTTAAATGGGTGGATTAGGTGATGGGTTGATCACACAACCCACCAAGTAAATTGGCAGGTTAGGTGGGTTAGATACTAGGTAGGTTGGATGAATTCAGTGGATTGGATTAAAAATTGCCACCCCATCCGGTTCCCCTCTTAAATTTGCATTTGGTAAATGTCATTCTCATTTCCATCTTTCCCTAGCTAATGCTTCTTATCTTATTATTAATAGATATAATTACTCTAATTTGAGGGTGGGCCTTGGCATAATGGTTCGGTTGTTCCAT
Source organism: Nelumbo nucifera (assembly GCF_000365185.1). The sequence continues at coordinate 675,174 of NW_010729087.1, forward strand.
TGCGACCTGGATGATCAAGGTCCAAGTCTTAAAACCAGCCTCTCTAACATGCAAGGGTAAGGCTTTGTATATATGCCCCTTTCCGGACCCCCACGTTAGCGGGAGCCTCGTGCATTGGGTTGCCCTTTTTTATTATTCTGAGTTCCTGATTTAAAAATATATATATATATATATATATATATAAATGAAAAGAAAAGGCAAAAAGAAAGCACTTAAGGAAAAACAAAATGGGTTATAAAGCTTTCTTGGGGAGGGTTTAATTTCACTACTCTAATTATCTCAAAAAGCATTTTGACCAAAGGACCATTTCATCCATCCAATCTAGCCAGTACTATAAAAGCACACATGAATAGGTTATATCAGAAAGAAGAGTTAGAACATTGTAGGTAGACCAGATTTCCAAATGCATTCATTCATCACAGAAACATGTATGGGGCTGCATGAGGGACCATTACCGTCTAATATTATAGCAGCAGGTATGGGGCTGCATGCACAAAAATTTGAGATAAGTGGGGTAAGATGGAAATTGCGAGCTTAGGGATAAAATTGCTAGAGTTTCTCATGGTCATTTCGTCATGAACTAATAATGCATGGAACCGAACAAGTAAATACACAGGCTCCAGTTGTTGCATGTCTGCCATTTCATCAGCTGCATGCATGCATGGCTGCATCATCTATTTAAGTCAGTTGTAGGTAAGGTAAAGGCCAAAGAATCGACCTAGAGGTTACCACCTGTTTTAAGTGGTGTAATTAGATGTATCGCTGTAATGAATCCTTCCCGGTTAACAATGGAACATACACAGTGTATCAATGGGGACCCATGCAGCCTGCTGCATCTTTGCCTGTAGGCCAAGAGAAAAAGAAGCTTTTCCGTTCCAGCATTGGATTCGGGTCCCATCCCATCAGACAGGTTCAATGCATCTATTGATTGAACCTGTCACACATGGCGGGGGTTCTGCTCTGTGAGCAGTGAAGCTTTGACATGTATCGAATAAACTTCGTGCCAATTGTTAGCTTACCGACACTTCCTCTTTGTCTTTCTCCCTTGCACAACCAAGCGCCGCCGGCTTTGGCAAGCAGCGAGAGAGACAGAAGAGAGGAGAGTCCAGATGCCACCGGCCGGAGAGAAAAGATCAGATCAGTCTTGCAAAGTAAATTGCATTTCAGGTAGATGTGATGAGCAAGCTTGTTATGCAATCTAAGGGAGACAGTGTTGAAGGTTCATGGACCCGTACTTAGATGAAGATCGATGAAATGAACCGTCTTCTTAGCGGAAGCAACCCTTTAATTTCCATCGACATACGTAGAAGTCGGAAACAGTTCCACTGAAATCCTGCAGCAGCGTTGAATGAGATTGCCAGTTTGCCACCTCCTCTCCTCCACGAATCCTGCTGCAGAGATTATCCGATGAACGCTCCGCAGATCGAAGAGCCTCTTCGTCGTATTCGTCCACAGTGTTAACGTGCTCTAATAATGTCACTGATGCTGGATCGAGCTTAATGGGAGGGAAAGAGTACCGTGACATTTGGCTCAGAAGTCACGAATCGCTGTTGGCCTCTTGGCCGGCAGCCGGCAGGGGTTGAACTTGAGGAGTGAGAAATTTTCCTTTTAATTCTGAAATATATATATATATATATATATATATATATATATATATAATTTAAGAATGAAATAAACGGTAAACCCTTCGTGGGATTTATCACACGAGGGATTATACAGAGAGACGTGGTTGGTTGGAATTTTATTGGGTTTATCGCAATTCATATAAACATGATAGGACATCTGTCACCGCACGGCAGCTCACAGACTGAATTGTTTTTTTTTTCTCTTGTTTTTATACGGGCGTAGCACTAGATCGCAAGGGCGATTACCAAGGTCAAAAGAAATTTTCATAAATGAAATCTCTAAATCTCTAAAGATGTTATTAATGTGTTAGAGAGGAGCAGAATGCTCAAATCTCTAAAGATGTTATTAATGTTGAGATTCGTGAGGCTCTTGATTCTATGAAAGATTCATGTTCAGATGATTTAAATGTATTATTTTTCAAAAAATTATAGAATATTATAGGAGATTCAGATGTAGTTAAAGCTTTCTTATATAGTAGAAAATTATTTGGGATTTTAATCTCTGTAATATTATTTATAAAATCATTACTAAAATCCATGTTAATAGGATTAAATATCCCCTAGACAAAATTATATCTTCTTAAGAAGAAAGGAAGCTTAGGTATTATGGCTTGTAAATTTGATATGAAGAAGGCCTATGATAAATTGAAATGGGAATTTATTGAGAAAGTTCTAAAGAAATTTGGCTTTCATGAGAAATGGATTGCATGGGTTAGGGAGTGTATAAAAACGGTATCATATAAGATTTTAATCAATGAGAGTCTAGCAGATGAATTTAAACTCAATAGAGGTATTAGACAAGGGGACCATCTATAATCCTTACATTTTTGCTCTATGTGCCGAAACACTTTCAAAGAAACTAAAAAGGAAGCAAGGGAAAATGAAAAGCAGATTGGTTGCAGTCTTGAGAGGGGATTCAAAGATTCCCATCCTGCAATTTGCAAATGATCGCTTCATCTTTACAAATACTACCATTCTTGAGTGCATGAAAATTAAGGAAGTCATTACAAATTATGCATAGGCCTCAGGCCAATGTCCAAATTTTAATAAATCTACAATTTGTTTCTCAAAAAATATTCCTCATAGATTCCAGAAGATGCTCTCTAAAATGCTCAAAATCCCTCTAGAAGCTAAATCTAATTCTTATTTAGGGGCCCTCATTATCACCGGAAGATTTATAAAAAACACATTTACTCGAATTAAAGAGAAAATGATGAATAAATTGGCAAATTCGAAAAAAACATTCCCTATCAACTGTGTGTAAATTAACCCTCATCAATTCAACAACAAACATGATGCCTCAATATATAATGAGTTCATTCAAAATCCCTAAAAATGCTATAGATGAGTTGGATAAAATTCAAACAGAGTTTCTTTGGGACAATACTAATGGACAATATTAATGAAGCCAGCTTGGCTAAGTTAGGGTGGAGGATACTGAATGAGGAAAATAACTTGTGGGTAAAAGTTATTAAGAGCAAATATTTGAGAAGGGAAAACTTTTTGAGCATTAAATTAAAAAGGGAATCTCATGGGCCTGTAGAGGCATCCTCCTTGCTAGAGATCTCATTAAAATGGGATCTCGTTGGCAAGTGGGTGATGGAAGTTCTATAAATTTCTAGTTGGATAATTGGGTATATGACAAACCTCTAATTGAAACTTCGAACCATGAAAATATCACAAATATTAAGCAAAACAATATTCATAAAGAAAAAACTAGCTTTTGTTCTATGGGTGGTCTAGAAAAATAAGAACTCCAAAACCTTTAATGATTGTACTACTCCCATTCCAATAATGATAGATAGAGCTCTCAATAAGTTTTATGGAAACTTTTGATGGGAATAAATTTAGTACCTCTACCACATCTCACATGTTTTGGAAACAAATTGGTTGGAATACTCCAAAATATGGTTATATTAAAATAAATTTTGATGTTTCTCACAATAGTGATGAAAAATGTTCAGTGGCCTGTATAGTCTGTGACCATCTTGGTAAGGTACTAGCGGTCAAAGCATATAAACTTGGTTCCTATTCTATCAACCAGGTTGAAGCTTGGGCTGCATGGGAAGCACATGTACAAGCTACAAACTACAGGAAGTTTCCTATCATCATAGAGGGAAATTTGTCTCTTGTCATCTCCGCCTCAAAAGAAAGGTGGATATTCCTTAGAAGTTGAAAGGTACTATCTCAAGCTGCTTGCAGAGGAAAGATCTGTTTGATGGAGGTCTTCATTATCAACATGTTTTCAAAGAAGCAAATCAGACGACTAGCTGGCTAGCTCTGGAGGCTCTTTCTTCTTCTTCTTCTCTAGATTTTAGCATCTCATCTCTTCCTTCTTCTCTTCTTCTTATTTGCTCTGCTAACTTTCAGGGATGCACTACCCCCCATTGTGTGTAATACATTTCTGTTTCTTTTCAAGACAAAAGGAAAAGAAAAATGACCATTCCCCACTGAGTGAACCTTGCTCGCTATCCAGTCAACCGCTTTATTAGCTTCCCTAAACACATTCCTATACTCTACTCTAAATCCAAGCTGGTCTTTGATTTGTAAGCACTCTTTAATAATATTTCTAACCAACTAGGGGGCTTAATATTTCCCTTGAGGCAAGCAATGACAAGACTCGAATCACCTTCAATGAGAACTTGATGATCCACGAAGTTTGTAGCTAGGTTGTGGTTCTCCCACGCAGCCCAAGCCTCCACAGCGTTGATTGAAAAGATGCCGATGTTGTACCCCTTGTAGTCCAACATTCTACCAAGGTGATTTCTCGCCACTACCACAATAGAGCATCTACCATCACTCACTCGAGATGCATCAAAGTTGATTTTGATCGTGTTGTGGTTCAATGGATGCCAATAAACATCCACCCATTTCCTCTCTGGTCTTGAGGTGCCTAAACCCTACAAAAAAGAAACATAGCAAGTAAGCACTCCTTTCTATTAAATTGTTATTGTTCTTTCTATCTTCCTCATATAATTTGATCCACCATGCTTTCAAGTCAGGATCCACAGCATTGGGGGCTATTAAACTCTGATTAACCAGGTCCCACACCTGTTTCACCTAGCTGCAGCCATTCACTAAGTGTGTCTTCTTCATCTCCATAGAATGAACATCCCCCCATCAATCTTGCTTCCTCTGGATCTTATGAGCTTGTTATTCAACATGAGATAAATAAATGTTTTGATATTTGGTTGACACTTTAGGTTCTGAACAAGAGCTTTCCAATTGATACTATTATCTCTATTGAGTTCCAAACTGGCCCTCAAGTAAGAAGCCATTTTCATCAAGAATTCGTCTCTAGAGTTACGATACCAAATTAATCTATCTTCTACATCACCCTATGGAATAAAAATGGATTTAATTTTGTTCCACATATCATGTGGCACAAGTATACAGATTCTCTCCTCTCCAGATTCTCCTACCCCTCAATACACTCACTTACCTAGAGATTATTTGCCTCTCCCTGGGGAACATTCACCTTTTCAATTAAAGGCTCCTCACCCATCCATCTATCATTCTAGAAATCTATGGATTTACCATTCTCTACTTCCCATCTAAGGCCTTTCTTCAAAAGGTCCCTAGCACTGAGAATACCCCTCCATGCCCAAGAAATACCCTTCTTTTTTTGGGCATTCCAGAAATCATCCTTTCTCAGGTATTTTCCCCTTACCACCTTAACCCACAAATTATCCTCCTCATTAATCACTTTTCACCCTAACTTAGCTAAACTAGCTTCATTGCTTCATTGCAGGTTTAAAAGCCCAAGCCCTCCCTAGCATTTTGGGTAGCATACTCTTTTCCTATTTATCGAATGAACCAATTTCTTTTCACTAGAGTTCATCCACAAGAATCTTTTCTGAGATTTATCAATGTCATCAATGATTCCTTGAGGGATCTTGAATGATCTCATTAGATACTAGGGCATCATATTGGTAGTAGAATTAAGTAGAGTGAGCCCTCCAGCTAAATAAAGAGAGTTCCTCTTCCATCCAGCAAGCCTTTTATCCACCTTGTCTTTTACAAATTGAAAGGTATTTTTAACAACTTTAGAATTAATGAGGGGAGCTCCCAAATAAAAAATTGTTCTTGCTTGGATGGAAATTTTAAGAATTCGAGCCAAGATTTTTTGGTATCTCTTTGGGGTATTTTTGCAAAATTGGATAGTTGATTTATTGAAGTTTGGGCTTTGCCTTGAAGCTTTTGCATAATCTTCTAGTATTTCCTTAATTCTCCCACATGTCAGGATGGTACACTCTACAAAGATCAGACAATCATCTGCAAACTACAGAATAGGGACATTAGGGCAACCCCTGGTCACACAACTCCCTATCAAGCTGCCAGGAAACTCTGCTTCCTTCGTAAACTTGCTAGTTAAGGCCTCAACACAAAACACAAAAATATATGGGGAGAGAGGGTCTCCCTGCCTTATTCCTCTAGACGGAGTGAACTGCCTCGTGGGGGTTCCATTCACCAGCACTTGATAAGATATTGTTTTAATACACTCCATGACCCACTCGATCCATTTGTCATGAAATCCAAATTTTCTAAGCACCTTCTTTATAAAATCCCATTCCAACCCATCATAAGCTTTCTCCATGTCAATTTTACATGTCATGTTACCTCTTTTCCCTTTCTTTTTCTTTATTGAGTGAATCATTTCATGCGCTATTAAGATGTTATTGTTAATTTGCCTATTCGGAACAAATGCTTTGGAACAGAGAGATGATATCCTCCAAGAATGGTTTAATCCTATTTACTAGGATTTTAGAAATAACTTTATAAATAACATTGCACAAACTGATAGGTCTATAATTATTGATTGTTTCTGGGTTTTCATTCTTTGGAATTAGTTGGTATAACTAGGACTAAACTACTCGCCAAAGTGTTTCTCATAGTTGCAAGCAACCAATTTTTAAATATGTGGAGGAAGGAGGATGTTAATTAGTACTAATTGAGAGTACATGGTCGATCCTTGTGGAAGTTAGGGCAAGAAGCCCTAACAAGGAACTTAGGAGGATGCCTTGTAAACCAAGATCAAAGCGATGCTCAAGAGCGAGTTTCGAGAGATCAGTTTCGTCTTGCACCTTCTGCAGGAGGAGGGTCTTAACCTGGCTATAGAGCAAGGACTCGCTTGACCCAGGTGCCATCTTTGGTTTAATCTTCTCCTTGATCAGAGATGAAGGGGTTTCCAAGTTGCTCATGGCTAACTCAACAATCATCGAATCATTCATCACTTTGGCGAGGGGCCCTAACTTTTCATTTGGTTTATTGTTGTTTCAACTTGAAAAAATGTTTTCTATGTCGTCACTTTTCTCTGAGATATTTGACATTGTAAAAAGAAGTTGGGAGTAATTTTCGACCATAAAGGGCATTTTTTGCCATAAAAGGGTATGTTAGAGATTTTTGAAAAATATAACAGTCACATGATGTCACATGTGAGTGGTTTATAATGGAGAGTAACGGTAGGGGAAGTTTTAAGCAATTGTCAGAAATAGTAGGGGTGGTGCAAGACAAGAGTTAAGGGTAGAGTTAGTCAATTAACTAAACCATAAGGGTAGTTTAAGAATTTTGCTCTCTTTTTTTATTTAGATGGTGTTTGATTCCATTGCCATTTGTATAAAAAACGATGCTTGTGACATGCAGGCATTTTTCATGAAAAGTTGTTTGGTTAAATCATTTATTAAATCAACATTTGTCTTGATTTGTATGAATCATCCTGGGAAAGCATTTTAAGCCTTGTTTTGTTGTGTGTTTAGAAAAGGTGTGGCTCATCTTAAAACACACAATACTAGCATGGTGCATTTTGGAGTCATGGTTTCGAAATGCACCATGCGTTCTGTAGGCTGTAGTGCGGTGTGTTATGAGATAAGATACAATAAATGATGTGTTCTACATTATGGTGTGTCTTAATAGAATATGTTAACGTGTGACATGTATATAACATAAATTGATACCAATACCATTGGCCATGCATCAATGCATATATTTTCAGCGTCTATGTTATATATATGACTATATGAGTCATATTTTACAATTAATCAAAAGAAATTTTAAAATTAATTTATACAAATAATGCATCATAAAAACAATGTTTAAAAACCGACCCGATGGCTGAACTGATTTTGCCTTTGGGTCGTAGGTCACTGGTTTGACCATCTGGATCGAATGTTTTTGACCAAGTTAACATTCTCGGGTTTTAGTGGAACTGAACTCAGAATCGTCATTGGGTTATGGTTCCAATTAGGGTTGTAAATGGATTGGAAACTTGCATCCAAATGCAATCCAAAATCCAATTGGATTTGAAGACCTCAAATTCAAATTTGAATCCTATCATATTCAAATTTAATCTGACTCCACTTTATTTTTTTAAACACAAAAAAGGGAAAAAGTTAATTACTTTTTAACTTTTATATATAATAAATTAATGTGAATATAACATATTAAATTTATTATATATAAATTCATATATAATATTAAATATAATTATATAAGTTTTATATATTAAAATCAATAAATATTATAATATAATTGGATTTGGATTTTAATCGAATTGGGTGGAGTCAAATCCAAATCTAATCCGATTATTAATTGGATACAGATTGTAAAATCTAAGTCCAATCCAATTACATAAATACAATATCTAAATCCAAAATAATCGGATTTGATATCAGATCAGACTATAAAGTTTCAAGTATCATTGACAAGCCTAACTCAAATGGTTTAACCGACTGAATCAAACGAGTGGCGCTCATGCTTTATCCCGGTTCCCTTATTTTTCTTTTTTCCCCTTTCTTGTAATAATATCTTGAGTTTTTTGAACAATATAAGAGTTTATACATCACAAGTTTAACATCTTCTCCACTGTTAAACCTATTCAACCCGTCTACCATATAACAATTACTTGTAGCGGAATGTTTGAAAAATTGATTTGCCAACTTCAATTTATAAATTTGTTACAAAATTAGCTGATTTCCTCAATCATGTGAAAATTCCTATTTGACAATATTGATTTGTGCCTTGAATTCCAGTTTGTAGCCCACTCTATGACCCAACCCAACTTTTGTGGAGAAGAATCCGAATGTGTATGAAACTTAAACCAATCCCTTGCATACATTTAAATCAATTTTATTAATAGATGCAATACAGATTGAATTACATATAATATTATTTAAATGGGATTGAGTTGGATCATGTTGGATAGGGATGAATGCATGTTCAGTGCAATTACATTAATGATTCAATTTCCAAGAAACCTGCTAAAATGTACCATTTTTTTTGGGCCCAAGCCCAAAGTATCTGGGCTCTTCAAGGTGTATATAATAATCTTTACTGAGAGAAACCCAAATGACCCAGTAGCTGAGTTGGTCACTTGGCATACCTCCATAGAATGCCCAAGCATTAAGGCTGGTACAAAGTTGTACAAACCATCATAAATGAGCCAAACCACAAGGAGTAATGGTTGGTTGCAACTTTGCCATGAAATAATTCCCAAGTAAGGTTGTTGGCATTTCACCTATAAAACTGGAAACTGAACTGTGGAGCGACGCCCTGAAAAGCTACAAATGCCAGACTAAGTGTTGTGCAGTGGAGAGAACTCGGCTTAAGAAGTTGAGATCTAGAGGCAATAGTACTTTGGATGGCCTGAGTCGAGTCCTACTCCAAAAGGACTCTGTCTTGAGCAGCTTTCAACAGTTTTAGGCACCCCCAAGAGGATTTCTCTGGCTTCTGTATCGCTCAGAATAGTTTGGCTGTTGGCAGTGAACTCTTTCACCGCAAAATCCGTTTGATCTCTCCCCTTTGGAATTGCGCAGCATACAAGCAACACTAGCCCAGCAGGAGGCACGGTCAAAACTGGCATTGCATTACAATTTACCTCTGTCCTATCCGAGGCTGCCATCTTTCTAGACTGAAGCCGGGTTTACCTCAGAGCCCAGCTCCCTGCCACTCTCACTGGAAGCAAGTTCTAACCATAACAAATTTACCTTTAGTAATAACCAGCCAATAGATTATTACTAATGCTAAGTTTGGAAGGAATACAAATACAAATATGTAGAGTGCAAATCTTGTATTTTATCTTATTTTTTTAATGTATTTATAATGTACATATTTGTATTCATACTCTTTTCAAACTGAGCCTATAAGGCTGCATTTGGAAGCAGTGTGAATAGAATGTAAATGCTGGTTCAGTTTTACTAGTGTTAGGCAGGAACGCATTTATGCATTGATAATAACAGAAAACACAATTTTCAAGGCATGTTTACACTGAAAATGAGATGTAATTTTGCATAAAAAAAAGAAGTAAATTTTCATTCAAAATAGGCTTCTTGATCAGTACCCTGAACTTTAGGCTGCGTATGGAAATGATACAAATGGAGTGTAAATTCCGGTTCAAGGTAAATTTGCACTCTAGTTCACTTTTGCCTGTGGCAACATTACATTTATGCATTGACAAATGACAGACCAATGCAAATTTACATTGATAATAAGATGTAAAAGTACATCAATAAAAAAAAAAGTAAATTTGCATTCAAGTGAGCTTTTGATTGAAAAAAAAAGCATATGCTTTATTGGAATTCATGTTTGCATCCATTACACTCTACATATTTGCATTCACACTTATTTGCATCGTTTTCAAACGTAGCCTTAGGGGTTGTCTCAAGTCGGTCCCCGAACTTCAAAATGTGTCTATGTAGTACCTGAACTTTCAGAATGTGCCTAATAGGTTCCTACCGCTAACAGTCCGCCAATTAATTTTGGAAATGTCAAAATTATCCATCAGGTGCCATCTAATTTTCTTTATCTTCCACTTTCACATAAACCAATTTAAGCAAAACTCCTTCCGATTCGAGTGAATCAAAACTACCTGATCTATCTGAACTTACATGTCAAAACTACCTGAACTTATGGAGTGATAGATTACCGATTACCGACAATGAATCTATGGATGGATGACAATGGCAGCGGTGGTGGTTTCCTCTCTCCCCTCTCTCATTTCTCACTCGGTTCTCATGTTCTCCCCTTCTCTTCTTCCCTCTCCCCCGGGATTTCCCTCCTCACTGTCTCCTTTTTTTCCACCACTCACACCATCGCTCATCCCTGTTCTACTGTCACAAGGATGCTCAGTAATTTTCCTAACAAGGGATTACAGACTTTAGGTGGATTCACAGAGAAGAGCCAAAGTTTACACTCCATAGGCATTATAGCTCAATTGAAATTATTGGAGTCTACATGACTACATCCTCGTCAGAACTTTAACTTATCTGAGATAGAATTGTGATCCAATTGGGTCTTGACTCTTGACATAGAATTGTGATACAACGTATGCAAGAAGGCCAATGCTAGCATCATGGGCCTGGCACCTTGGCCTTCATTCAGTCCTTAAATCAAAAAGAACCGGACCAGACAAAAGCCCCTGTATTTAAGTTAGCATCAAAGAATTGATAAAAAAAAAAAGAGAAAAAAAAATTACAAGGTGGACAGACTCATTCAATGCCATCAATGAGGATTGAATTGATACTAGACAATGTTTGAACCTGCGTCTTCCCAATCAATATCGGTTATGACAACATAGAATCGCCAAATCTTTGTTCACTTGCAAAACCCACAACACTATAGACATCGGGGAACTTCATCTACAGTGACGACGGCTTCCTTTTGATCACCCGAAGAGTGAGTTTTAATATTTTATCGTTTTCTGCTCATAATAGATAGAACAAAAAGATTGGGTTTTTTATGTTAATCTGGGCTTGGGAGGAGAAGGGCATATCTGGAGCAAAATTGGGTTTATAGGTGTAGTCTCTTTGTTTTGAACAATTGAGGCTAGTGCCGGTTTAGATGGCGTTTGATTAATCTAAAATCTGAAAAGTTGAAAAGATACTAAAAGGGTTTGAAATTTGAAAAGAGGCATTTTTGTCTTTTGACTTTTTAGAGCCTCTGAATAAAGAAGGTTGTTTGTATTGGATCAAACCTTCAACATCTGAAATTCACTATTTTTACTATTTTACCCCTAAATTAGACTATTCAGTTGCAACGGAGAGAGAAAAAGAAGAAAGGAGAGAAGCGAGAATTCAAGGGTATTTCAGACTTTCGACCATGTTTGAAACGCATCTGAACGCGTTCAACGCCTGACCCATGTCTTATTATTTCATATCTAAAAATTATTTTCAGTCCCAAATTTAAATACACTTCCAAACACCTCTAACATCTGAAAAGCAACATTTTCAGACTTCAGAGGTCTGAAAAGTGTTATCAAACGCCACCTTAGTTGCAAGTTCTCACAACAATAATGAACTAATCGTCATCCGTTGATAGGGAGAATCTAACGTAAGTTCAAGGATTTGATTTTAAAGATTGGAAATGATGAATTCTTTTTTGTGGTTTCATAGCAGCAGCATCCCCCCATTTCCTTTCATATTTCTGGTGATTTCTCATTGTTTTTCAATAATGTGAATTTGTTTAACTATTCAGAATATCAATTGTTTCTTTGCATTTTATCTGTTTTTGTAATGAATGATGTCTTATTTCAAGGTAGAAGACAATGAATAGTATTGTATTTGAAGGGTAGTTTTGATATTTTCAAAAGTTTTAAGTGGTACATGTCATCACGTGATACAGATAATTGACAAACTGTTAACAGTAGGAACCTTTTAAATAGATTCTAAAAATTCGGGTACTGCATAAACACATTTTAAAGTTCAGAGATTGACTTGAAATAACCCCTAAAAAGTTCATAGTACTGATAAGGAATTTTCCCTTTGTTTAAAAAGGTACATTACTTCATTGGGGTTCTGTTTGCATCCATTACAACTAAAAATTGTTTGATAGGAAAGTAAGGTCATGTTTGATTCATTTTTCATTCTTACCCAAAATGAAATTCTAAAATAGATTAAAATGGATAAAAATAAGGCCATGTTTTATTACAGCTAAAAATTGTTTGATAAAAAAGTAATTTGTCACAACAAAACCAATCCAATTTTGCACATATATATATATATGGACCAAAACGCACTCTGTACACTCTATTTGCACTGTTGCCAAACGCAGCCTAATGCTCCTTTTAGAAGGAATACACAAATATATAGAGTGCAAAACCTTGTATTTTGTATTATTTTGTATGTATTTGTACTCTTCATATTTGTATTTCTATATCAATTTTACTTTTCACCTTCAAAGGTTATTTCTTTTTATAACAATTTTACTTTTCCCCTAATCTTCAATTCTTCATCCAAAATTACAACTTACTTGTAATTTATAAATTAAATGTTTTAATCAAAATCCATAGAATACTTGAAAAATAAAAAGTTTAGCCGCGCGACCTGGAAATCTGCCTTCATCAGGGATTAATAGGTAAGTTAACAAGAAAATGGAAAATTTGTAGTTATAGGCGAAATACAGGTGAGGGAGAGAATGAAATTTCTCAGTCCCTGAGGAGATTGCAATCTATCTTCTCCAGCAAATCAAAAGGCTTCATCTAGTCAAACCAGTTTTCTATGATTTTCCAGAAAGAAAGTTACAGGCTACATTTCCAAGATAGATACTTGTTTCACCAGAAACTGAAACAAAATAATACATATATGAGGTACAAGAGTGATCATGGAGTGCGAAGCCCCGGAAGAATGGATACCACCAAACACAATCGGCAGTTGTGAAATTTAAAATAGATACCTCCAACTAAAAATTGATCCGAGCATCTTGTTCTTCACAATCCACATTCACTCACTGAGACGCCAGACGGTCCAAACCCTCGCGAGCCGCGGCAGAATTGGGATCGACCCGAATCGCGTCCTCGTAAGCCTTCCTGGCCTCCTCCCTCATCTCCTTGTGCTCGTAGCACTGCCCCAGAAGGCAAAACGCCTTGGAATTCTCAGGGCTCAGATTCACCGATTCCACGAGATCTGAAACCGCCGAGTCGACCCGGCGCCGGCGATTCAATTCGACCTGCAGCTCGGCGCGCTTGAAGAGCGCATCCCCTCGCTCGCGATCGGTAAGGGACTTGACGGCGGGCGGAGAGAGCGCAGCGTCGAGGGATTTGAGGGCAGATGTCTTGTGGCCCTGGAGATCGAGGGCTAGGGCTTTGAGAATGTGAGCGGCCGCATCTTTGGGGTCGAGGGAGAGGGCCTTATCAGCCTCGTCGGTGGCTTCTTTGGCGAGGGAGATGCAGCTGCTTCGACTGCGCGCGGTTCGAGCACGGGCCAAGAGCTGAGCCCCGTGCACGAAGTGGCGCTTTGCTTGGACGTTGGCTCGTCCCCTTAGCCTGAATTTTGCTAGGGCTTGTTTGGGGAAGTTCTGCATCACGAGGTACATCCCCAGCGTCAGCAGCAGAAAGACGACCTGAATCAGAATGTCCGTCGCCCATTCCATCTCTCTCTCTCTCTCAGAGTGGCTGAAAGCCTGAAACTCAAAGGGAGAAAGACGTAAAAAGACTCGGAGTTTGGTGTTCCTTTGCTTCAGCTAAACATGTGACCCGTTGGATTGGTACCAGAGGAAGTTATGATGCCAATACAAGGTTAAATCCTGAGAGCCAAGTGGATTCCAATCCGACCGGCGCGACTTGAGTGTAACTTCAAATTTATGGAAATCCATTCCTAGGTAGGTCAAGGTGGTTGGGTCAGGTAGAGTGAAGTGGATTCCAATCCAACCGTCAGTTAGACAATGTTGTGCTCCAGTCCTGCCCATGCTACACGCTTTTGACCCTCTAATTCCGAGTCAGAGTCGGAGGCGAAGGCAATATGTCGAAGTCAAAGTCAAAAATCATTTTGTCATGTCATGCTTTCTGACCGTTGATTTAGCATCTCCTGCTAAGGGACTGTACCTATTCTATAATCCAAATTTAATCCCTCATTCTGGGCCCTGCTAATTTGTTAACAACCTATTTTGGGTACACAAGTTCCCCCAAAAGTCTCAACCTCCATCCTCCGCAGTCGAATTAGGGTGTCAATCAATGGGTCGGTTTTTTGACAC
>NW_010729087.1:691178-748917 GCF_000365185.1 Nelumbo nucifera
TAGGGAGTGTTTTGCAAAGCAGCAGTTTTTAATGAAAAGAAGGGTTATCAACGTCAATGTTTGAATCACAATTTATTAAGTACCAAATAAAAACCCAATAATGTAAGTTGCCAACTGGCTAATTAGTAAGGTCTCCTATTAATTGTAGCGTAAACTTGGGATCAATTCCCACTTACACCAAGGATAAGAAAGAAAGAAAAAGTAGAAACTCAACAATTTCTACTTTATTCAAAATTAAGAAATGAAATGCATTTTTCTCTTTCAAGCTGAAATAACACTAATTTAAAACAACGATTAAAATATTATCGAAGTATAGTGTACAACTATAATATAATTATATCAGAAGGATAGTGTTTAATTAGGTAAAATTACAATAATGTCAAGACAACTAGATAACAATTGTTAAGTCTATGATATGCCTAGTATCATATCAAACGTATCATATCCCTATCAATGCATCTAGATGCAAAGAGATACATCGAAACAAAGATATTTTAAAATATTTAAAACTTTAAAAAATTAATGGATAGTACCCTCTAATGCTTATAACATTGAAAAAAAAAAGAGTAAAACTGAAGGGTATTGATCATATCGATGTGCAATTGTGCATATACCCACTATCAGAAGTACCCATATTTTAATCCTTGGTTTAAAATGGGGCAATGTGAAGATCTCATCAGTGATGCCTTTGAATGGCACTTGTACTTTTTTTTATCTATATATTATAGATAGTGCACGTCTGTGTTTAAGACACTCTCAAGAACTCGAATAAAATAAGTTCACAAATTTTCACCCCATATATGTAGATACTTTTGCTCATAAGCACGAGGACAAGGGTTCAAGTTTGAGGGCAGATACTTTGTAATAACAACAAAGAAAACCCAAAAATGCCAGATAGGTGGGACCAACAGTGGACGATGTTCTTTTATATGCTTGTGTTGTATTTTCATCTCTATGATTTGCTTGAATAGGATTAAGTTTGAAATATTACCAAAAAAACCCACAGCCAATCAACTGGCATCATAAAAGATATGATCAATGATCAATCAGGTGGTTTCAAACAAAATTCACGGGGATGCTTTGATTGGTCAAAGCTCTTCTGATTCTGATACTATGTCTTTCCATTATCATAGATTTTTCCAAGAAAATTTAGGATCAACAAAACTCAGATGAAGATACTACTAGTAGAATTTGGGCAAGAATCACAGAAAGATCATGAATAGATCCACTATATGGAGGGGGACCAAAAGAGTTAATTGGAGTAAACCGCTTGAATAGAGGGATTGTCACTTGACTGATAAGCATGAGCCACATTCGCAGTGATCAGTTCATCATCTTGACTAACTTATGCCGAGGAGTCAAGTTGGGGGATCAAATCATCCAAAACCGTCATTCATGAAGTGAAATCAAATCGGAATTCAGTGAAAAGCATGCCTGGAGGACTCGTAAGAGTTAAGGTGATTCTTGGGATTAGGTTTCCGATTTAAACGATCACCAAGCTCATTTCATTACATCAACCAGTCAGTTCACAATATTTGTCATGGTATAGACAAGGATGCCATGGCCTGCAACCAGTTAATCATATACCATCTTGATTCTTGACCAGGATGAGGGCAGATAGAGGGTGTAAATCATTATGTTTATGCCCATCGCCCTTGGCCCATCCCCAAACAAAGTCTTTCTACGACGGTACGACCTATAGCTAGAGAATGATTTTGGGAACATATTTGCATAAGCATAAACCTAACCGGCCAGAAGCAGAACACTTCTGCATTTTCCTAGTGTATTACTGAAACAGTGGGGCAAAAGCAAACAAACAAATAAAAGAAATTTCTTTTTTTTTATCTTCTTTTACATTCAATCCCAGTTAATACTGTCAAAAGAACACAAGGTAAAGACTAAAGAGAAACCAGGCTTCCATGTACAGAAGGATATACACGAGCAAAAGCTCAACTGTATTTGTCCTTCAGTGACATCAAGCTCAGACACGTTAGCACACCCTGTGATTACACACGCACACGAAGGGCATTCACTGAATGGTGAAGTATTATTGAAAGAGAACAACATTTCCTTGCACTTCAGAACTGGCAAGAAAAAATAGTTAGCTGATATCATATATTGCGTCACCAGGAAGCAGAAACGGGTGCAACTATATAGACTCATCTCCCTATCAAAAATCCTGGGAGATAAGAAGAGGCTCCGCTCTGAATTAGAGACTGCATAAGGTTAACTGCTTCATAATAACCAACAAAACCAGGGGAACCCGAAACCCATAGAGGGGTGGTAGTAAGACCCTTCGGTGTATAGAGAGAAGATACCCCCATTTAAGGTAGTCCTAGTTAATTTAACCCCCAAAATCAACCCACAGAAATTAGCAAATTCAACTACTCTAGGTTTTTACTTATCTTTACAAAGTGAAACACTTCATGTGACTTCTCACTGGGCCCCCATCTGTACCAACTGCAGTGGAGACTTCAGCAACTTCTTCAACGTTTCAACGATGCTTGCAAAAGATGGTCGCTGCTTAGGGTCACTGTTGAAGCAAATAAAACTATTAGCAATTTCATAGAATAACATGAATAGAAAAGGAAGCATTTCTGAATATTATATACAACTAAAAACATGGTAATTAAGTTGCAGACACAACCCTGCCTCATTCAGATTCTATATTTGACTGCTCTTTGCACTTATGTTTTTTCCAACTTATCAGGACATTTTCAGAACGACTGAGAGTGCTATTATGTTTGGCTAGAAACCAACTCAGTGTGACAACTGAAACGTTTTTGGAAGGTACATAGGGTACATGGCGTCTGACACTTACTCAGCCCAACACGACTCTATGAGGGATGCCAACATAAGACAAGTATTCTGAGGGATAGTAAGTCTTCTGTTCTGGAAAGCAACAGCGCCAACCACCTGAAAATTTGATATGTAAGTCCTGGAAGAAACCTATAAATATGTAATCTACAGCACACACATGTCTTATGAATCACTTAAGAGCAGAAAAGGCAAATAATAGAACCAAAATGCTCAATTATAATACCTGTGCCGGACTGAGTCCATTCCAAGGTTGTTGCATGGTGACAAGCTCCCATAAAATCACTCCAAAACTGTAAACATCAGATTTCTCATTTGAGGGCTCTCCACGAAGAAATTCTGGAGCCATCCACTCAGGCTGAAACAGGAAGGAAGAGAGTTACATTCCAGTATTGCACTATGAAGAAAATTTGTAACTAAATACTAAGAGAATATGGAATTCTATGAAAACACATCTATCAAAACTTCCTGTTAAAAGAATCACAAGTTTGATATTAAGATGGAAATTGCACAGAGCCAACCAATCAAAACAGAAATCAGGTAGAAAGTTCAGAGGAGATTAAACAACTGATGCATGGAAATGTTGGAGGAAAATGTGGAGCAAATCCATGAAATTACTGCCTTTTGAACCCAAACCTTTACATACTAACAACAACCAATTATTGGATAATAGCAATCAATGTTCAAACCATACTGGAAACACATCTAAGGCACCTATAGCCAAAAGAGTTCCCACAGTAGAGGATCAAGAAAAATTTCAGGTAAATACAGGATGTCCTAGATTTATGGAAAGAACATTATCTCTGAATGAGGAGAAAGAAATCCAGAGAGTTTAAAGCATGCATACCGTGCCAGCAACAGACTTTGATGATATGAAAGTGTTTGCCTTAAACCTCGATAGCCCAAAATCACATACCTGAATCCAGGAATTGTAATATAAAGATATGTTGGTAACAAGCTAAGAATGAAATGCTAAAAGTTGGAGGTTAATCCCCACCTTAACTGTCCAATTCTTGTCAACCAGCAAATTAGGAGATTTAAGATCCCAGTGAACTATTGGAGGATTTAGACGATGTAGATAATTGATACCTTTAGCCTACATCAAGTAAGTAATATAAATTTATTCCAACAATAGAGGTGATTGACCATAGCTGGGAAAAAAAAATATAACAACAACAACAACTATAACAACCACCACTGACCACATCCAATGCCATACGTAACCTCCTCTTTTTATCCAAGATTTCTCCAGCAGCTGCCCTGTGTATAAGACGGTAAAGGCTACCCCTGTTCCACAAGGATTTAGAGTTTAGAGAAGGCTAAATATATCAAAATGTTGCATTTCAAGGGCCAGTCCTGTTTTGGGTAGAATTTAAGCATCATTCCTGAAGGATAAAGATATATAAGATAGCAAGCATACCTAGGCAAGTATTCTGTCACTATTGAAAGATGTGGACGCTTTGTAACTGCACCCATGAAAAGAACTACATTTGGATGGCGAATACGTTTCATTATCGCTACCTGCAAAAAATTTTGAAGACCAGGTGAAAAGCAATTAAACAAAACAACTCTGATACAGAAGTATGAGAACAACACAGGTGGCACAAAAGTGACATGACCTCCTAGTCCAATGAAACAGATAGAATGTGAAAAAAATATACAAAATTTAATACACTATTTCACAGTATATATTGTACCTTCTATGCATATGCATTATTGTAAAAGCATCTTCACATGACATATATGGGACAATATGAAATTTTACAGCAGATGTAACAAAAGTAGAAATTTTCCAGCACAATATGACCAAGTATATATGGAACAGTATGAATCCTACCATACTGTAAATACAAGAACATAAATTATCAGAGGCATGTACTTTTGAAAGTTGATATGCCCCCAGGTGGAATGAGATAGCAGACAGGAGTCATCAAGTCAAAACTTGATAGTTGAAGCAGAGAAAAAGGAAAATAACTCAATAGTGTGCTTGTGTTAAATGTTTTGTGTTGAGTTGGGCCGATTTTAAGTTATTGGCCCAGCCTTTTATTTTTTTATTTTTAAGTTGTTAAGTTAGGAAGTAATTGGGCCTTAGGCCCATTAGTTTATGTTATTTTAAGTTGTGACTGTTCAGCCACTTAAAGTAGCCGCCCTACTAAGGGTATTCCTGTAATCTTCCATTCTTTTATTTTAAGTATATAAACCAAGAGGGGCTGGCGGCCAGACTCATTCAATTCTGGCAACATCCCACTCTCTTCTTCTTCTTTACTGCTGAAACCTTTCAGCTTCTTCTACTTTTCTTCACAAGGCATTCATCTGAAACTGTTATCAGCAAATTCTACTTTTTGAGCATTAATTTTAGTACTATTTATACATTAATGTTAGAATTGAATATATATATATATATATATGTATGTATGTATGTATGTATATATAGATGATTATGTCAAAAATATTAAATCCTAAATATGGTTTTCATTATAACATAGACAAAAATAAATAGATTGTAAAGACTACAAATCTAAATGGCAACTAGTTACAGATGCATATAACTATCACAAAATTTTTTAATAGATGGAATATATCATTATGTTAATGGTAGGCACTGTGTTACTGATGAGAAGTACAATTGTGCAAGATAGAATTGTAAAAGGTCAATAGGAAGGCCAAAATGTATGATGCTCAAAGAAGTAAGCTGGCAGAAAGGCTTTTCTCGAATCAAATGACTTCAGGCCAATCAGATTACTTAATAGCTTTTATAAAATCTTGGCTAAGGTGCTGGCAGAAAGGCTTAAAAAGGTGCTAAGCAGTGTGGTGTCTGAAAATCAATGTGCTTTTGTTCCTAGGAGGTGGCAACTGAGTTGATTGATTCAAGAAAGAGAGAAGGAAGACCGGGCCTCATCTGCAAATTGGACTTGGAAAAAGCCTATGGACATGTGAATTAGAGGTGTTTGAATTTCACTCTGGAAAAAATGAACTTTGGGTAGAAGTGGAGAAACTAGATCAAGGTCTGTGTCATATCACCTGAAGTTTCAATCCTGATAAATAGAGAATCAGCTGGTTTTTTTTAAAAGTTCTAGGGGTCTCCATCAGGAGGACCCCTCTCTCCCCTCATGTTTATTTGCAACATGGAGATTCTGACCCAACTCATCTTTCAAGTGGGGGAGGCTGGTTTGTGGGAGGGTTTTGAAGTGGTGCCAGAAAGAGAAAAAGTCCAAGTGCTGCAACTTGCTGATGATACTTTGTGTTTATTGATGCTAATGTGGATCAGATGGAAGTTCTCTTAGGTGTGCTCTTCTGATTTGAAGTGGTGGATGGTCTGAAGGTGAAATGGAACAAAATTCTTCTCATCCCAGTGGGAGTGTGGAGAATGTTGTCTTTGGCTGAGGTTCTTGCTTGCCAAGTTGGTCTTTTGCCTAATGTATCTAGGCCTGCCTTTGGGAGCTAAGTGTAGCTCTTCCTTGATTTGGAAACCTTTCTTGGAGCAGTTAGAGAAGAAACAGTCCTCTTGGAAGGCAAAGTATGTCTCCCTTGGAGGAAGAGTTACACTCCTGAAGAGTTCCTTGTTCAATCTCCCTTCTTACTTTCTTTCCCTTTTCCCGATCCCCTCGAAGGTGGCTCAAAGAATTGAGAAGTTGCAGAGGGACTTTCTTCGGAGGGGTTGGGAGGAGGATACTCCCTTGGAGGAAGAATTACACTCCTGAAGAGTTCCTTGTCCAATCTCCCTTCTTACTTTCTTTCCCTTTTCTCAATCCCTCGAAGGTGGCTCAAAGAATTGAGAAGTTGTAGAGGGACTTTCTTTGGAGGGATCGAGAGGAGGACAAAAAAACAGTTGGTAAATTGGAACCAGGTCTGCTCTCCTAAGACCATGGAGTCCTGGAGATTAGGAGGATAAAGGTTTTCAATCATGCCTTGTTGGGAAAATGGATTTGGAGGTTTGGGACTGAAAGAGGCATCTGGTGGAGAAGCCTAATTGCTGCTAAATATGGCTCAGATAGGGGAGACTGAATAACTACTGGTTCTCTTCCCTCTTTTGGCTGCTTGATTTGGTTGAAAATTATGAACCATCTCCCTAGTTTTTGCATAGGAATCAAGCCAAAAGTTGGAAATGGTCGTAGGATGGCGTTCTGAAAGGACCCTTGGTTCTCTGACCATGGTTTAAAGTATCGATATACCTGATATGCACGAACATGCGTATCGGCTGTTTTGATACTATAAAATACTACATTTTTTTGCTCTGATATTTTCACCAGGGGGTTGGTTTTAAGGGTAATTAACACAAAAGGCTAAGTTTCTGTAAAATCCTTTAAAAAGGTGTTTCGTTCAGCCACCGATACGATACACCCGATACATGGTGTATCGTATCGAAATTTTGAACCTTGGCTCTGACTATCCTTTAGCTGGTGGAGAAGCTTAGTTGCTGCTAAATATGGCTCGGATAGACAACTACTGGTGGAGAAGCCTAATTGCCGCTAAATATGGCTTGGGTATATAACTACTAGTTCTCTTCCCTCTTTTGGCTGTTTGATTTGATTGAAAATTATGAACCTCCTCCCTAGTTTTTGCATAGGAATCAAGCCAAAAGTTGGAAATGGCTGTAGGCTGGCGTTCTGGAAGGACCCTTGGTGCTCTAACTGTCCTTTAGCTGAGCTGTTCCCAAAGTTATTTCAGTTAGCTTGGACCAGGAAGCTATGTTGGCTGAATGCTATGATGTCCAGGGGATCACTATGGTCTGGAATCCTTTGTTTAGAAGGGACTTTCARGATTGGGAGCTGGAGAGCTTTGCTGATCTTCTTCAGATGCTCTCTGGACAGGTTAGACACTAGTGTGGACTCTTGGATCTGGAATGGGACTGCTGCTGGGCTGTCTTCTGTCCTTTAGCTAAGCTGTTCCCAAAGTTATTTCAGTTAGCTTGGACCAGGAAGCTATGGTGGCTGAATGCTATGATGTCCAGGGGATCACTATGGTCTGGAATCCTTTGTTTAGAAGGGACTTTCAAGATTGGGAGCTGGAGAGCTTTGCTGATCTTCTTCAGATGCTCTCTGGACAGGTTAGACACTAGTGTGGACTCTTGGATCTGGAATGGGACTGCTGCTGGGCTGTCTTCTGTGAAGTCTTTTGCTCTTTCCCTGGCCAACTGTACTCTTGATAGAGTTCCTGCTTCAAATATTTGGAAGCCTGTTTCCCCCTCTAAAATTAATGCCTTAGTTTGGGCTGCAACTCTAAATACATGCCTCACTAAGGTGAATCTGGTTAGAAGGGGTCTGCAGGTCCTGGATCAATGATGTGTGCTCTGTGGGCAGGGGCTTGAAGATTCAGATCATCTCTTCATGCTTTGTCTTGTGACTTCTTGGCTTTGGTGGCACTATCCCTCTGCAGTCAGCGTTTCCTGAGTTATGCCTAGCTATCTCCTGGATCTTCTGTGGGGCTGGAGCCTTCCTGGTCTCTCGAAGTTAACTCAATGTGTCTGGCTGTCCTTGCCTGCTGCAATGGTCAGCACTGTTTGGGATGAAAGGAATAGAAGGGTGTTTCACAAAGAGTCAACGGGGGTGGAGGAGTTGGTGTCCTTTTCCTTTGGAAAACCGGTGTCTTGGGTTGCAGCTGCTAAAGGCTTTCAACCTAACATCTTCGGGTCCTTGATGAGAGCTAGAAGCTTGTGGGAGCTGTAATCTTGTTGTATTATGGTCTTTTTGCCCGGCTGGGGAGCCTGCCTCTTGGGGGCTTGTTGTATCTTGATTATAGAGTTTCTAATAAAGTTAACTTGCTTTTTTCAAAAAAAAAAATGGATTTTTCCTTGAATATATTGGATGACAGGTGACACAATAAAACCACTGGTCGTAGACAATCCCAAATACATATACTAGTCTTGGAAGATGAGATGATGCTAATGATAAATAATTGTATTTTTCATATTTACCATTTTCTTACCTCTCTCAGGAACTCCTTCAATTGATCATCGTGAAAATCTTGAATCGATAGAACCTTCACAGCAACGTCCTGCATTTCATATTTCGGTAAAAAATTTGATAAACTATAGCCAGAAAACTAGTTCAATAAACAAAATATGGGAAGGTAGGAGTCACCAAAGAAAATACATCATAGTACATCCCTTAAATACAAAAAAAGGAAAGGAGGGGAAAAATGTACATCCATAGATGTATGTACTAGGGGTGAGCATGGGTCGGTTTGGTTCCATGGCAGAACCTGGAACCTACCCTGTAGGGGTCGGTTCCAAGTTTTTGGAACTGGAACCTACCCTGTGAAGATCGGTTCCAGGGTCTACCCGTGGAACCTGTTCTTTATTTACTCTCCCTCTTAAAAAAATAAAACATATCCTTTAAAAAGTTGATTTTCAATAATGATAATATATAATTTAAAACTTACATTATGTTTATTGATTAAATTGAGTAACTTAATATGTAGATTATTATAATATATTACATACGGTTCAAAATTTATCATATTATAATTTAAATTTTATAAATATTACCTTTTACATTATTTATTATACACATTCAAATATTAAAATGAAAACAAATGATCAAATTACTTAAGTAACTCAATGGTCAAGTGAGACCATGGCTTTTGTAACAATGAGTGCTTGAGTTCAAACCTTCATGTGCTTAAAAATATTTTGGAGTTTATTTCAAGGCCGGTTCCACTAAGGCCAACCAAGGTCGGTTCAGGTAGGGTAAACCCCTAGACCCTAGAACCGACCTGGATAGGGGTCGGTTCCAAGAATTTGGAACCAGACCCTACCCTGTAAGTCTGTAACAGATTGGGTAGGGTCGGTTCCATTCGGTTCCAGGTAGAACCTACCCATTTGCTCACCTCTAGTATGTACATAGAAGGGTTTATGGAGGAAGCATGATTATTGAAAGGTATTAATAAATTAGAATGTACAATATACTAAAATTGGACAACACATGCAATATGAAATAATGAATTGCCTTCTGAAAGGTACAAAACTGCCTAGGACATCAGTGCCACAGAACATGAGAGAGAGAGAGATGCAAGCCTGCAACATAACAAGTAACTTAATACTAACAAATTATAATGTTAATATACTAACCGATCCATGCCATTCAGCACGATGCACTGTTCCAAATGAACCTACATAACAAAGTGTAACAAGAAAATCAGAACAATCAGGGACACCCGAGAATTTCCCCACGTAAATGAGAAAATGTAATAGAATGAAAACAATAATAAGAAAAAAAGTGTCCAAATTTAAAAGATTGTTCTACAAGTCAATAGCAAAAACAAATTCGTACCAGCACCAACACGCTCCTTTATCTGTAATTCATCCCATGATATCTCAAGCCAGTCCATTGCAAGAGAAGGTTCAAGATTCAAATATCTTGGGATAGTGGTAGTAGCAATACCACCTTGATTCTCAGGTCTGCTTTCAGTTTCTGACAATTCCATTTGACTACACCCCTCAAGTTTAGGTTGCTTTATTGCATTGTTCATAGGAGTTTCATATGCAACCAACTCTTTCCTGTAAGATTCTTGAACGGGAGATTTGTCTCCATCTAGTCTAGAACGTCCATGTACTGACATTCCTGGAACAGCATCCAGAGTTTCTGATGCACAGTGCTGTATAGAAGGCAGCAGTGCCTGGCTTTCAATGCAACTATTACTGTTATCTTTGAACTCCAAAGGCATTGCTGATGATTCCGATCTTTCACAAGCTTCATCACCCAGTACACATATGGAAAGCTTCAAATCCTCAACGAATTTACTGCTATGAATTGATTGGACTTCTTTATCCAAGCATGTTGGAGGCCTATCTCCATAGTTATTAACTGGAAGTGGATTTTCTGTATTTTTTGGGAAAGATCATTAGTTTAAAAATTTTGCACCTTTTTGGTAGGTAAACAATTGAATATGTGTATTCCAACTTAAGTTGCACAAACATTCACAAAGAATTCAAAAAGCACATTCTAATAAAGTTTATATCATATGCGCCACATCATTATTGAATAATATACATGAGCACATGTGCCACATGTGTGCTGACTCCTGCTAATAAATCTCAATGGGCATGCAAACCTAGGGATGAAAAAGAAGAACCGACGTTTAACACAACATATGCATCTGAGTTTCTAATTATGAATAAGATGGAAGCATTGTCTTAATAATTTGAAAGTTTGATTAAAAAAGCAAAGATATGAAATCATATAATCCTGAGTGTCAGAATCTCAATGATACTCTGTAATGTAACTTAGCTTGGACACTATTGCCTAGATACCACTTCAAAGTACGCCTACAATCAGAAGCAGATTCTGTTAAAGGTTTCTGCCCCCTACTTAATTGCCTACACTGTATTAGGAGGCATAAATAATACTCCCCAATTCACAACCTCAACATACATTTAAATGCAGAACTTGGATTTCAAAGATATTCAAATATCACTTGAAGTATTTCTATCATCTGATGCACGGATTGTTGGGGTTTCTGTATTCCTACAATTTCTCTTTGCCATAGTAATGTATCCAAGCCCAAAACTTCTGAAGGCTTTCATTCAATTAAATATTTATCAATGAAATTTATGTGACATGTGTTAGAAATAATAGTAAACAAAGATCTCACAAGATTAAAAAATGTTTTCTGGGTATACAAACCAGATAATACCTGAACTTCGAGAATCTTTGGGAAGATTGCAGATGCTCTCCAGGTTTAGAATTTGTCTACAGGAGGTTTTATTGATAATTGATTGTTGGAAAAATTTTTTAGGAGAAATTTGGAATGGTGAAGGCACTGGCGAAAGTAAAGTTCCATTAATTGAGGAATCTGGACCATGAACATTTCCTGGTTCTCCAACTAGATCAACTACATATTCCCTGCCAAAATATATATGTGTGCATAAACATAATAACACAGAATTAAGAAGCATGAATCATAAGTGAACTTTATAATATTAGAAGAAATAGTATTCTAGAAGTACCTATAAAATCATATACAACATATAAGCATTTCATGCACTTGGAATTAAGAAAAATATAGACGTACAAGTTTCCAGTGTGACTAACTGATGCAGGCATGGAAGCAAGGAAAAAAATCCACGAAGAAAGAAATCAGTTTTCTCACAACTCCTCATCCAACAGCAATTTCATAACTCTCGGGTGCTTTGGAATTTTGTATTTACAAGTCTCCTAAAATTTATTTTCAAGTCCTCATCCAACAGCAATTTCATAACTTTTGGGTGCGTTGGGATTTAGTATTTACAAGTCTCTTAAATATATATTTTCAAGTCTGTTGGTGTCTTAGAAGTAGCGTTTTTAAGTCTTACAGAACAAAACAGTAGAATATTCAGCTAATAGGTCACAGAGATAGAAAGATTGATTGGGAGAGTGGAGAGGTGCTTGATTGAATGGGCCAGGGTTTTGGAGGAGTTAAATGACATGAATCAGCAGAAGTTTACAAATCATTGGGAAAGAATTCTTTTTTTTGTGGATGCTGTAAATGAATGACTAACAGTTGCATTTTTTTTGTAATTAGCATACTTTTTGTATGCTCATCCATTTGTACAGTGCCTTGGTATACAAGGGTTGATGTAATCTTTGATACATTTTCAGTTAATATAAATCATACCTTAATTTTAAAAAAAAAAGTCTTATAGAAATTTGCTGTTATTAATAAAAATGAAATTACTATTTAATTTCTAAGTGTTTGCTACTTATAGTAAAACTGTGGTTTTGTTTTGAGTAATTTCTAGTGTCTTTACAATAAGTTAGTTTTAATAGGATTATTAATTGTAGGGGTAGTAATTTTTAACCCAACCATTAGCTTATGGGTTGGGTTGTATCATTTAATCCCGTGTGATTGACGGGTCGGGTAACCCAAGAAAGAAAAAATTAATGGTTCGGGTGGGTTGGACTATGGTTATCCAGCGGGTAACCATTAACAAATTGGGATTTTTTCAGTTTCGATTTTCACTCTCTTCCCTTCCCGTTTCAGTATTTTGTTGTACACCCCCTTCCCTTCTGTCTCTCTCTCTCTCTCCCCCTTCCCCCTAAGATCTAACCCTAATCGGAGGTTGAAGATGGTAACTAGAGGAAATTTTTAGCATAGATTACCTCTCTCTCTCTCTGTTCATTAGAAATCATAATCTCAATCCTAACCAGGATGAACTCATCAGAAGCAATCCAAAGCATTACCACCATGCAAATCAGAACTGTTACGGCATGAACTCAGAGCAGTGATCCAAATGGTTTAACTATTTTGTCCACTCCATCACCAGATACAACTCTATCCATTGTATCTCACCCGCCCCTCTTCCATCTGGCCAACAGCAAAAGTTGCAGAAATTCCTTGATTTCTTCTTCAAGTCAAAGTTGAATAATGTCAAAAATCATTCATGAAAAACCAAATGAAGCATAAGACCAGATTCTTGTTGATGAAGTATCTCCATGCATGCTTTCCTACTAGAAAATCTTAGAAGTTCATGCTAGTTCCAGTGGCCATATTTCCTAATGTGAGCAGTCAACTTCTCGTCTTCTCGAGTCCATGCTTCTTCAATCCTATTTTCTCTCAGTCTGCACTTTTCTTCATCATCTCTCTCCAAGAACACTAGCAAGTTAAATGCTATCTGTTAATCTGGCCCAGTTCCCGAAGCTCATTGGTTCAGCGAAAGCCGTTTTTTTTATATAGAGGGAAATAAACTATCTTAGGATCACACTGGAACGTGTTTGAAATATTAATACACAGTATTATTTTATATTTATAGAGAAAGAACAATGTGCAAGGTGCCAACCAGCTGGTTGGTTAAGGTCTCCTGCCGGTCATAACAGAGACTTGGGATCAAATCCCACCTGCACCTGGGTTGGGGGGTTATGGGTTGGAGGATGGGCTACCCCCGTTGTGTAGCCCTTCAAAATATATCAAAAAGAGAGAGAGAGAACAATATATTCTCATCTATTTATATTTTACTATAATATCTGTTTTTTCTGCATATTTTGTGATTTTTTTATAATTTCTAATGATTATCTATAATTTTATATTTTCTGTAATTTCTATATTTTTCTTTTTGTCTTTTCCATTTTCTGTATTTTTTGTTATTATTGTGCAATTTATGTTGTAATTTTTTGTAATTTATATTATTATTCTGCAATTTATTTTTTTTTTTAATTTCCTTTTTTTTTGCAAAATTTGTTATTTTCTTCAACTCCTATGTTTTTCTATGATTTTTGTTATTTTTTGCATTTTGTATGTTTTTTCTACAATTTACGTATGTCTCCATGAATTAAAAGATTAATGGATTGGATGGGTTGGATTCGGTTAAGGCAGATTTGGGTTGAACCCAGCCCATTTAATTTTATCTTAACGGGTCCTTAATGGGTTGATGGGTTAGATGGGTTGGGTTGAAGCTTAACCCGAACCCAACCCACCCAATTGGCACCCCTAATTGTTATTTAGGCTCAGTTTGGAAGGAGTACAAATACAAATATGTACAGTGCAAATACATACAAAATACAAGGTTTTGCACTCTATATATTTGTATTTGTACTCCTTCCAAACTGAGCCATAGACTCAATTTTGAAAGAGTACAAATACAAATATGTACAGTACAAATATATATAAAATAATACAAAATACAAGGATTTGCACTCTACATATTTCTATTAGCACTCCTTCCACACTGAGCCTTAGAGTTGCTTTAGGAGTTAAGAGTCCTTATTTGAGTGTCCTTGTGGGTTAGTTGTTGAGATTCCTCAGTTTTAAAGTTAGAGTTTGTTTTAGGTCATTTTTATAGTTGAAATAGGAGTCTATAAAGGAAGATCTGTGCTTTCATGTTTAGTCTATAAACAGAGTCATCATAATTGAATTTGAAGGATGGAGTTAATGGAATGAAAAGTTTATCTTGAGGTTACCTATGGATAATATTGTGATCTTCTTCCTTCTCTCTTCTCTCCCTTTTTCTTCTAAAAGTGCACTATTTCTTCTCTTTCTCTTCTTTCTTCCACTCATAATTCAAATCCTTAATTCTCCCTCTTCTTTCCACCACGTTCACCTCAGTAAGATTTTCTCCTTCTTGTCCTACATTACTAATCCTCCAATATTTCATTATCTAATTTTCATAATGTCCTCAACAAATCACAATCTAAAGAACATAATAGAAATTACAAGGCAGAAAACATGCAATGGAGAAGGAAAGCATGTTCACATTATTCATAGCAAAGAATCCAGAAAAACTTGTGACATACAACAAAAAGAAATTTAACATATTTGTTGCTAATGCAAGTATTGAAAAAAAAAAGAAGAGAAAGCATAAAAAATGCCAATGATCTTTAAAATTATCCAGTTTACTAAAACTGATAACAACTGGAATACAGGATACACAATAACATATTTGAGAATGTTCAAGTGATTCACGTAGAACAGCACCCCCCCCCCCAAAAAAAAAAGGAAAAGCCTGTTCTTAAAGTTCATGGGTTTCCAGAACTTATGGGTTTCTTAAAGTTCCTGTGACCCCCCAAAGGAAAGCAATTTCTGACCTTGATGATTGCCTATCATCCCCAATTTTTACAAGACAAGAAGACCGATGATCTGCTACACAATATTTGCAACCACGGGCTATTCGACAAGGCAGGCCAACATAATCAGCCAATTTCTGCATATCAATAAGCAAAACAACCATCAGGATCATATACCACACAATAGATGGCATTAACAGGATATAACATACATCATATCCTCACTGTTCAAGTTAGCATCCTACAAACAGAAAATTATTGTTTTGTCATGATTGACAAAAGAAATATGTTTTCTTCAATGCATGCTTGAATATATTAGTCATTAACTTCACTGGTTTTTATTTTGTTAATACCCTTCAATCTGCCTGAAATGTCTCACTCTCTATTCATAGGATATAGTGAAATGAGAATATTTTGAAGAAGGTGAATGTAATGAGCTCAATAGGATATGCAGGTGCCTTTATCGAGCTAAGTGCCTCAGATTCCATTAAGCATCTGAATTTACTTTACTTTGGTTCAGGTTTTATTTTACTTCACTTGCACTGCAAACAAACAAAACAAAGTAAAACCTATTGCAAAAGTAAACCAGAATTTGCACTCCCATACTTTTGCACCAGTGCAAATGAAACTGCACTGCAAACAAACAAGGCCTAAAAGGTAGATTCAGATGCACTAAAGCTTCAAAGCTGTAAACTCACTGCTGCAAATTATAGCCATTATATGATCTAAAAATCAAGGAAACTCTCTTTAGTTGTGTGTAATTAAATGGTCTGCTTAATTTGTTTTGTCAGTATGGCTTGTTTAATTTTCAATTGACAAATGAAAATTTTGCAGCATTAAGAATTAGCCTGCATCATATGAACCGTGCTCAACTTCGTGCCAACATGCTGATTGTCACAGCTGACTGCTTCACAAAGGGAAGAAATAATCCCTAATTCTGTTTCTTATGCAAAACAATAGCAAGGTGTTCAATTAAAGAGGTTCAAGATTTTCAAAGGCTAATGTCACAGAACATTTTTACTAACCTTTTCGGAAGATCAGTGTTAGAAGTGATTTGAACCACGTTCTAGATTGATCGATAAAAGTTTTGAGTTGAGGACAAGAATATTGTGGAGGATGCCCACAAGGGGTCACTGTGTGCAAAAAAAAGGTGCCAAAGTTTAGGTCCATGTCCAGTCACCAGTCCGTCAGTCATCTAGCCTCAAAGAAGGAAATCAATCACACTGCCTTCAACAGCATTCTTGGGAACTGGCTTATATTAGCTTCAGTGGTATTATTTTAAGGAACTGATATTAATAACTTAAAACAAGCAAATTGTTGGCACTCAACTGCACAACATATAACTAATCAAACCTACTTAATTTTCCCATTTTTGGTTTTAAAACAACAAGCAATAAGGTAAATAAGAAACTACTTTCATCAAACAAGTATTCTTGTTATCTAGTGAATGTATCAACATTCCACAGCCTCATGCAATATTATGCTCAAACAATCATCTTTTAGCTTTTATACTTCATCAGAAGTTATCATACTGCAGTTCAAAACAATATATTAGAGAGTTAATATTAGCTAGGCACTTGAAATCTGAACTATGGATGAAAATTAAGATGAATAAAAGTCATAAAAGGTAAAAACTGGAATACACCAATTGAAGGTACATCACCTTGAAAAGAATAGCTCGATGCCTACAGAGTCCCATAGATAGGCTGCCAATCGGGAGCAGAATACACCTTTGGTAATCCCTCAATCCCTTGCTAATCAATTTCCAGTGCATGTGAAGATCACCCCGCTCCATTGGAAAAGCACCCCTTCAAATTCAAACAAAGTAAGCATAGAACAGAGAATCAAGAAAAATCAGTTCTAGTGATGCAGTAGTTAAGACTTACCCCATGTAGAAAGAAACAAGTCTTCCAAGCTTCTTTGCCAATAGTAAGGTGTTGCCTGAAGCATAATAAAGTTCTTGTGCTTTGTCCTCAAGCTCCTTGAGGCGTGAATCTCCACGTGTATCAACAAGCACAACCTCCATTGATGAATCGCTAGGATCAATAGCTTTAAGCGAAACCAAAGATGGTAGCCTTTTACCTTCCTCCAACTTATTGCACATCACCCACAAATACGGATCCATCCCCAGAATGTTATAAAACCCATCTGATATCTTGTCGGAATAAGATAAACATCCACTTACCTGCAAAATGCAGGAAAAATGAAATGCTTAAGTATCTCAAATTCCAGTCCATAAGATGACAAATAGAACATGATTCCAAGGAAATTGCAAATAAGAAAAAAATTAATTTCAAGCTACTCTTACACTAGTTCCGCCGATCTCCACTAAACCAGACAAAATTTCTCCAATCCAATATCAAGACAACACTAAACTACTAGAGCTAATTCAAATAACCACCAATTAGTTCATTCATTTCCAATAACCCACCCCGCCACCCCCCAAGAGAGCAGCGAAAAAACTTCTAGGAATTACTAGGTCGAAAGTAGAAACAACTAAGACAAATGAACCAGAGACAAATAGTTATCGCAGAAATTCATTTGTAGAAGTAGGGAGAGGTGGAGAAAGAACAAGACTTTGCTTACCCAGAGGCGATAAGAAACGGCCTCCATATCAGAAGAAAAGCCGGCGGTCTCTGTATCTTGAATAAACACGGGTCCGTCAGCCAGAGATGCTTGAGACGTGAGCCGAACAGCGAGCGAAAGCTGCAAATAGTAGCTTTCCCGTGACTTTTGTGCTAAAACCTCTCTGGTTTCCTCGTCGTCCTCCTGCCTGCTTGACAGCTGCGACTCCTTTGCATCCGTGGAGACATTCTCGTCAACAGTGGCCCCGGAGAACAGGATTCCGGAATAACTACTATCACTCGACAGCCGACGTGACAACACCTGCCGGCCAGGAACCAGATCCTGGATGACGATCGTCTCCGGCGGTTGCTCCGGTTGAAGCAAGAGCCGCCTGTCCTCATCGCAAGATTTCGGGTTCTCGTGAACGGCACGATCTACCTTTCTATCAGCCAACCAATCGCCGAAAGCCGCAAGTTGCTTCCCAAATTTAAGACTTCCGCCCGTGAAAAGATCTGGCGCAGCTAGATTCTTGCCAATTTTGGTCTCCTTGGCGAACTTCTGATCTTTTCCGTCATTTTCGACATTACCAGCTCCTTTCGAATCCTTATTCTCGTGATCCGGGTGTAACAGCTTGAACGAAGCATCATTTCCTTGTATTGGAAATTGCCTCGGAAAGAAATAGGTAGTCCGGTGAGGCATCTTCACGAGTCTCACGAGACAACACACGCTCGAACTTCCTTTCAGTCTTCGGTCTATTCGCGCTCTCCGTGAAGAACAACAGCTTCCTCCCCACTTGCAGTGACGCCAAACCCTAATTGGTCGTCAAAGCTGTGCAAGTTTCTCCCAAACCTCGGTGGACGAGAAACAACAGAGCAGCAAAGGTGTTTTGCTTCCGCACCACTCAAACCGGATCGGAAAGAAAGAATCAAATAAAAAGAAAAAAAAAGAAAACAAATAACCAGTGTCAGACTCTTCTCAACTGTCAGTGGCTTCACTTCAAACAAAGAGGAAGCAGAGCTGAATTTCGGGGAAGAAATGTCAAAAGCGGTTTTGCAGAGCTCGGAATCATCAATAAGCTTATCATTCGTCGCTTGGATTTGTAAAACGGTTTCAGACAATTTATGGAAGCGGTTTTGCAGAGGAAAAGAGAGTGCGAGAGCCGATTTCGCAAATCCATCAACAATGATAAGCTCACGATTCACGATACCGCAGAGGAGTTCAAATTTCTGATTTAGATCATTTTTTAAACTCCCTGAAGTGGACGACGAAAGCGGTTGAAACTTGAACAAAAAATAAGCGCGAAATACTAACGAACGCCTCTGCGCAATTGCGCACCCCTGCTTACACGTGAGCACTAAAGGATGCTTGCAGGTACACGTAAGCATAAAGGTCAGGAATGCGCACTAAGCACTGCTGTATATATAATATATATAATCTAAAAAAGAACTTACACACCAGAGCACAAGAACACTGTCGTCTATCGTTAACGGTGAGTGAAAGTGAAACCAACAACAACATGGTCATAATTCATACAAAAGCAAAAAAGCATCCCTCGTTCTTGAGGTAATGTGCGTAACCTCCTTCGATTTCCTGGAAATAACAAAAACATCCCTTAGAATTTAGAAGTAACAGAATCAATCGTTCCTTGAAAAACAAGAACACTAGAACATTTCAAAGCAATGGAAACACTAGAAGTGGTGAAGGGTGGTGATTCAGAAAGCAAGAAACATATCGAAAAGCAGAGAGAGAGAGAGAGAGAGATCAGAACAGGAAACGCAACTGATTGAAGCTTACCCTCTGTATGAGCAATCTCTGATTGAAAGCTAAGAAACAATCTTACGATAAAACAGGATTTAATTCCAACCATTCCCAAAAGTTAAATAGTTAAAACCATGAAGCACATAAGCAAAGGGGTCTGATTTATATGGCTGAAGTTGGTATGACCAGCACAAGTTTCCTTCTTCCATTATTTTCTATTTCCCACTGTTGCATGTGACAAAGCCTAAAAGGTGTAGGGCTTCACAGGTGGATTCCATCTTTCTTTTAGATACTTGTGAAGGGGGATGAACAAAGGAGCTTGTTTTCATATTAAGCTTCTGTAAAGTACTTTTGTGCTGCAAATACCTAAGAAACAAAGTAAAGGAAAACGGAAATAAAATTTTGATATGACATAAAAGGAAAAATATGTAATAGAGGATTCCATCAAGGGGTATGAATAAAGGAGCTTTTTTTATAGTGAGCTTTTGAGAAGTGCTTTTTGGCTGCAAATAGCTAAGAAAAAAAGCAAAAGAACAAAAATAAAATTTGGGTACAACATACAAGAAAATAAATGTCATAGAGGATAAGAATAAGCCTTAAAATTCAAAGAGGTCTTAATGAGAACAGAAGCTTTTTAGGGTTTTCCCAATTCTTTCTTCCAAAAGTATTGGGCAATAATTGAGAAGGATATTATTCTAGCTACCGGTGATTTTTTTTCCGGGCTCTTAGCACAAGGATCTAGAAGATGCCTCTCAATTCATACCTATCCATTTATGTAATACTATTTTTAAAATAATTGCAAAAATTTTAGTAAGGTTAAAAACCATCATCACAAAAAAATACTAATTTGAGCTAAAATGCTTTTCTATCCAATAGACTTATTTTTTATAATATTTTAACATCACATAAAATTATACATTTTATAAAGATGGCTAGGCAAAAACAAAGTTTTGTGAAAATAAAGATGGACATGAATAAAGTTTACGGTAGAATTAAATGGTATTTTGTTAAAGAGGTGATGGGAAAATTGGGGCTTGCGTCTAAGTTCATTGATTGGATCTGCAATGTATTTTCTCCAATTTTTTATTAAATTATAGTAAATGGTAGCTAATGAGGGGTAATTTGGTCTTCCGAATTACATCGTGATACATGACTTTCAAGTGATACATCGGCGTTGAGTAAGCAGATCACCCCAGCAAGTCGGCCTGTAGCACCTTGCCCAAGCTGACCTCAAATACCTCGTCCAGGCCAGGCTAATAAGTCTTCCAACAAATAGCGACCTACTTCAGAGACCGGCCGAGCTACAAGGAGTACCTTTGGTGACCTGCAGGGCGAGCCTGTTGACTTGTCTCATTAGATCCATTGCCAGTCCGAGATCTTTGGAGTACTAATGAGTCAACCGTTGGGCTGGCCTAGCATTGCACGCATCAAAGTTAATCGAACGAACCGCAACCCTTGCACAAATTATGTAACCAATGTAATTATTCTCCCGAGTGAACGGAAATGGCTCCGCGATAACCTAAGACTCGTTGCAAGAGGTCTCAGGCCACTCACATCTATATAAAGCCTTCATTTTCACCTGAGAAGGTATGTGCGATTGAGCTCTCACATTCTCTTATCTCTTAAGAACTCTCAATACAGTTCGCTGAATTAAGCATCGGAGTGCCCACCCTGGGTAAAAACAACCTAGGCACTCTAATCCTACCTCTCTTGTAGAACAATACAGTTCGACCATCGTTAGTTCGGCCTAACACAACTCGGCCACTAACGAGTCTAGCATCTGAATCAGCGTCCGAGTCATTAGACACGTGAGAGCAGATAGATCGCGATACATCAATAGCCTAAGTAAAACTTTTGTTCCATATAGAGGCCCGAGGCAAGGAACCTCTATCACCCTATCATTTTCTCTTGTATGTTGAATTCCCATCTATGTATCTCCAAAACCTACATAACACAAGTGGCATCTCCATTATTCCGTTAAATCAAAATTGCCCTATTATCATTCACCTTTTTTATGCAAATGACTCGTACATCTTCTCTAGAGCCAATGTCTTAGAAGGATTGATGATTATGAATCCCTTGAAGGAGTATGAGGAAGCTTGAGGTCAAAAGTTGAATCTTTCAGAGTTCAAACTTGTATCTCAAATTGCAAAAAAAAAGTGTCCTAGGTCATTGGCATAAAGAAGGTAAGTAAGCCTTAACCAACTATGTTGTAAGGACAAAAATGTTTGACAATCAAAAAACATGTTTAGAAAATGAAAGTGGCAATAATGTGAATGCTAAGATTGATGAATGGAAGTTATCCATATGAACCTATGAGTAACTTCAATAGGTGATAAAATGAGAGTGAGAGTAGGCTATGGTGGTCTAAGCACAAGCATATAAGACCACCAATTGTACCAATTAGAATAAACGATTTATTGCACATTAATTAAGGGGATAGAAGAGCGAAGGGTATAACAAAAAGGACATGGGTAGAAGTAATAAGAAATTATTTAAGCACTAACAATTTAACAATGGAGATGACTTTAAATAAAATAGATTGACAAAATATGAATTATGTAGCCAATCCCATGTAGTTGGGACAAGGCATGGATGATGACAGTGGTGGTGGTGGTGGTAAATAAGCCTTTAAGCCTTACTCATGCCTTAGAGCTTGTTCGTTTCCTCTTAAATCTTATCTCTTAAGAGGAATCTTTTAACTTAAGAGAAAATGGTTGTTTGTTTCCTCTTATCTCTTATCTCTTAAAGTGCAAACATACAATTTTTTGTTTTCTAATGATACTCCCAAAAAGTTTCATATGTGGGGTCAAAATGGATATTTGATGATTTTTAGAATTCAAAATTCAAAATTCAGAACCACATTCTTTGCATTCAAATTTCATAGAAAAAAAAAAAGTTCACCAATACCAATATACCTCTTAATGTAATTATTGCACTTTTAGATGCCAGACTTCAGAGCAAACGAACAGGCCCTTAGTCTTCCTTCTTACATGGGTAAAACTAAAAGAAGTATTTTTAATTACATATATGAAAGAGTTGTGTGCAAGACTAGTGCCTATAAATAGGGGATGGGGATAATTTTTCCCCTACAGGGACGAGGATGGAGAAATCTTCATCCTCGTTAGCAAGGATGGGATAGGGATGGGGAGAGCACTCCCCACCCCGCGAGGACCCCGATCCTACCACATGGGATCCCCGCTAATATATATTTATATATGTACGTATATGTCTATATATTGTATGTATGTATACATACATCTATATATTACTATTTTTAAAAATATATTTGAATATGTTTGAATATTTATTAATAGGATTGTAAATTTTAATTATTTTCTTTTTAAATTTTTAAATAAAATAAAAATGATAACAAAATGGTTAACATTATAAAAAATCATAGGGAGTGGGGATCCCCACAGGGATAGGGATAACCTTACCCCTATTGGCAGGGATGCTCCTCATCCCCGTCCCACCCTGTTGCCATTCCTACCTAGAAAGAATCCCTATTATCCCTTAACGAGGGATTCCAATGATCATCAAAAGATAAATTGGATTAGTTGGGAAGGAATGTGTAAAAACAAATTTTGCATGGGACTTGATTTTAGAAACCCTTAAACCTTCAACTTAGCTCTATTAGCCAAATTGGCTTAAAGATTTTGTTCCAACACTAGTCATTTGGTTAAGTTAATAGAAGGGAAATATTTGAAACACAAAAATTTCTGAACCTTAAAACCTCCTTCGAATTGCTCTTGGGGAATCAAAACTTTGCTAATTGGGAAGGGTGTTCTCTAAAAGGGTGCATGCTGGAAGATAAAAAATGGGAGAAATTTACATATATGAAATGATCCGTGGATTAGATGGGTTAGCGACCTTATTGATCAGCAACACCATAGTCCATAGGTCGATCAATAACAAAGTTCATGAGCACTTCAATGCTCTAAATGCAAGTATAATTCGTGAAAATGGAGATCCGTCCTTTCATAGGGAAGGATAGATTAATGTGGCGAGGTAAGTTCTCAGTTAAATCAGCTTATTTTGTATCTTTTCATTAAGGGGGCATTCTTTTTTGGGATTTGGAGAGGGGGGAAAGTTAGTCAATAGGATTTTGGTTCCCATTGACCATGTTCTTTTTTCAATTTATTGTGGGGACTAGGGAAAGTTGCCATGTTATGGACACACCGACCGGCAGCGCACTGCGGCGCAGTCATAGGCAGTGGCACGCACAGCGGGCCGCCCAGCAGCACGCACCGCACAGCAGCTAGGCAGCGCACCGCACGTACCGCATGGCAGCAGCACGCACTGCACGGCAGCAGCACGCACCGGACAACAGCAGCACGCTCCTCACGACAGCAGCACTGCGAGACGCGCGCACCGCCCGGCAGCAGTAGTAGGGCAAGGCCCACATGACAGCTCATCAGGGTGGGGCCACACTTATCTTACCACATCAGCTCTGCTCACCAACTCGCCGCCAACTWCACCATTCCTTATCCCTTATCCTTATCTTATCTTAAGTAAAAGTTGTGTTACCATTATGAGTAGGTAATTAGGAATTTGAGTTCAAGTTGGAGTTTGAGTTTAATTAGGAATTTCCTTCTGTAATCTCCTATTTAAGGAGCTACGAATTGAAATAAAGGCATTCAGTTTCCAGTCAAGGAAAGAGTGAGGAGAGTTTGGGTGGTCTCTTGGAAAAATCACCCCAAGGGAGAATTCGGGTGGTCTCTTGGACAAATCACCCATTCAGTTCTGCAATAGGGTCTACACGCAAGGGAAGGCGCAAGGGAAAGCAGGGCTTTCTCCCTGTGGACCGACCCGTGACGAGATCCTACGCGCGGGCCCATAACATTTGGTATCAGAGCCAAACGTCACGGGCGATATGGAGCAGCTATCATTCAATGTCAACGAACTGGAACATAGGTTAGCAGAAACCAGCATGGAGGTTCGTGAAGTCAAGGAAGATGTCTGGGAGCTGCGATGCCTACTGGAAGCATTCTTCTCCAACAAGGAAGGGAGTTCTTAGGGAATCGCCAACACAAATAGTCGCCATTCGGACTGGGCGGAGGTATCCAGCGAACAGCAGATCGCTGCCCCGACAGCCGCTATTATGGCCAAGGATAGCCGTTTGGAGTCTTCCTCACACAGCGGCAGCGGCGACCCAGTGGGATGGTTGTACGCTCCGAGCAATTCTTTCGTAACCAGCGCACGGAGGATGAAACTGTAAAGTCTCATCCTTTGGCCGGGGATGGTAACTATGCAGAAATCCAAGAAACAGGAGTGTGCAAGAGATATAAGGTGGATGGGCAGGATATGGAGGTAACTTTCTCTCAAGCTTATTGATGGCATGGATTTTGTGTTCATAGACAGCCCTATGTTCCACAATATATATGGGGGAGGCCGAGGGGATATTTGAAAACGCATGGTTCGCTTCTGTAAGGCTGCTCTTGAGGTTCTCTTCTGTAAGTATACCCGGTGCGTCCCTCTGATCCACAACATAGCACATCGGGGTCATGGTCCAATACGCGATTTTCGTTATGTGGACCTTCCACAAAACTACTTCAAACTACACGACCCAGGAGGTGGGGAACACTTCAAGGTCCTTGTAGCTGGCCTGAAAGCAGCAGATCGTGTAGTCATTGTAAGCCATGGTTACGCCTGGGGCTGAAAACTAAAGAAGGAGGTTGGGGTCTGCATCAAATAATAAATGAGTGTGATTAGAAGCTAAAGGGCATCATAAATGGGATTGATGCAAAAGAATGCAACCAGCCTTATGCACTGAGCTACGGGACAGCCCCTGTTGTTCATACTGTTGGTGGACTGAGAAATAGTGTGCAATCGTTTGATCCATTCGCAGAGTTCCAAGCCACGTATCCGGAATTCGAGCATGAGGACAAGCTCGTAGTCCAGGAGGGGTGTGATGTTATGGACACACCGACCGGTAGCGCACTGCAGCACAGTCATAGGCAGCGGCACACACAGCGGGCCACCCAGCAGCACGCACCTTCCCGGCAACGCGCAGCACGGTAGCAGCACGCACCGCACGACAGCAGCACGCTCCTCACGACAGCAGCATTGCGAGACGTGCGCACCGCCCGCCAGCAGCAGTAGGGTGGGGCCCACATGACAGCTCATCAGGGTGGGGCCACACTTATCTTACCACATCAGCTCTGCCCGCCAACTCGCCGCCAGCTACACCATTCCTTATCCCTTATCCTTATCCTTATCTTATTTTAAGTAAAAGTTGTGTTACCATTATGAGTAGGTAATTAGGAATTTGAGTTCAAGTTGGAGTTTGAGTTTAATTAAGAATTTCCTTTTGTAATTTCCTATTTAAGGAGCTACGAATTGAAATAAAGGCATTCAGTTTCCAGTCAAGGAAAGAGTGAGGAGAGTTTGGGTGATCTCTTGGACAAATCACCCCAATGGAGAGTTCGGGTGGTCTCTTGGACAAATCACCCATTCAGTTCCGCAATAGGGTCTGCACGCAAGGGAAGGCGCAAGGGAAAGCAGGGCTTTCTCCCCGTGGACCGACCCGTGATGAGATCCTACGCACGGGCCCATAATATGCCAACACATGAATGGGACAAAATGCCCCTTTTAATAATGGATTTCTATGGCTAAAATGGTCATTGCCTTATTTACCTAATAAATAAAAGAACATGAGTAAAAATGCACTTACCTGAATAAATGTTTTACAGGAAAAACTTACCCGGATAAGTAACTTAACGAAAAACGAATAGAGCCTAAAAGAAACAAAAAGCTAATTGTTCCTTAATCAATAGTGCATGCATTAGTCTTTTGTAAACCGTGCTAGAGCCACTTTGTTTGGCTGCAAAATTTATCCTTTAAAAATGTGAATGTTGATTCCTCTTTTGTTGACTGATGGAAGTAGTGGTGGATGGTGCAAGCTAATGTTCATCCTAGAAGTGAGGAGAGCTCCTCCACCAAAATCAACAGATTTTGGTATTGTCACTTTATGAAAGCAAACACTAAGGTTCCATTTGGAAGGAGTACAAATACAAATATGAAGAGCGTAAAACTTTATATTTTGTATATATTTATATTATACATATTTATATTTGTACAAATGCAAAGATACAAATGATACAAGATTTTGCACTTTGTACTCTTTTCAAACTGAGCCGATAAGAATACAAATGCAAATATATAAAATGCAAAACCTTATATTTTTTATGTACTTACACATTTATATTCTTTCCAAACTGAGCCTAATCAAATTAAAACCAAAATGGAATAAGTTAACCCATTTTACATCCCTGAAGATGGCAGTATACCACATTCAAGACCAATTCAATTATTTAAAACTTAAATCTGAATTCGATATAAAGCCAGTTGGATCTAGGAGTCTCAAATCAGACTCGGGATGGAATTTGGATTTAATACAAGTCTGCTTCACTATTTCTAAAAGAAAGAAATAATTAAAGCATAGAAAAAGTTAATTATTTTTAACTTATACATATAAAATAATTTTAAATATAAAAATATATACAATTATATAATATGTATATTATAAATTTACTCTGACTCATTGTGAACATTGGATTGGGAGTCGGACTTTCGGACTCACACATTCCAATTGACTGCCCTAGATGGGGAAAACTTTGGTTGTTGAAATGTTCTTGGGCATGACATGTTACCATGGATGCAGGGTAAAAGAGTAATTGGCCTCAATATTTTTTTATCAAAAAGGCAATTAGGGGACTGAATGGGCTAACCTGTCATGCCCAAGAACATTCATAACAGCCTAGGTTTAGGTTGTTGGCCCCCAACAACCAAAATTATTTCCCCTATATGCAGATGGAGTTGGGGGACCTAGGGGACCCATGGCTAGGGGTGAGAAAAGAAAAACTGAACTAATCGAAATCGAACCAAAAATTTGGTTAATTAAATCGATTAATTCGGTTTTGATTTAATATTTAAAAAAACCGGAGGCACTAGTTTGATTTCGGTTAACTAAAATAGAAAACTGATGGTTAATTGAACTGACCGATATATTTATATATATTTTATGTATATTTATATTATATATATTTTATATTTTCTATACATTATCAATTAATAAATATGCATTATATATAAAAATATATATATTTATAATATATAATATATTATTTATTATTTACTATTTAAAATATAATATTATATATTTCTAGTATTTTATTATATATTTATATTTTCTTTAATAAGTATTGTAAATAATAAAAAGCCAAAAAAATTGACGAATCAAACCCGTTAACTGGTTAATTGATCGGCATCGGTTCAATTTCAATTACTGGTTTTCTAAAAACCGATAACCCCGATTCAATTTCAAAAATTAGCCACCAAACCGTGAACACCCCTACCAGATCCCCACTCTTTCATGTATATTTTCCCCTTCCCCTCAATCTCCACCGGCCAACTATATTTTATCCCCCCCACCCCCCACCCCATTCATAAAAAAAAAATTCCTGCTCTACCCCTGGCAGTATAAAATATAGTTTTCAAATCTTCAAACGAAAAACACTATTCATTTGCTTTTGGGGAATTCTTCATAGGGATCCGTAAGTATCAGGCCCGATAACTCAATTAATCATCAGGACTGTCTTGGGAAACGGAACGCTTATGATGTAGCAAGTTTGTGAAACGGAATGATTATGAAACACTACCATGCTAAAAACCTACTAACTAACATGGTCGATCCCAGTTTATAACCATTCCCATACACCCCACGATTGACCTGATCAACACAAATGGAATCAGTAATCACCAAGACATGGCTTGCTTGCAATGTAATTTTATTTGCACTGATGCAAAAGTTTGAGAGTGCAAATTCTAATTTTTTTTTTCATATTTTTGTCTGATTTTGTTTATTTGTAATATAAATGAAGCAAATTAATACCTGAAATAAACTAAAGTAACATTATTTGTCACTCTCGTGCATTTATACTAGTATTTATTAGGGAAAATTCTCGATAGATACCCTGTACTTTATGTCGAGCGCCAATTTAGTATCCGAACTTTAAAATGCGACAATTTAATACCCGAACTTTCAAAATGCAACAACTTAGTACCTACCATTAATCAGTCGTTAAATGGCACATGAAAAGACAAAAATACCCTTGAAATATAATCTAATTTCCTTTATCAACCTATCCGCTAAAATCAAAACCAAAGGCGCTTGCAATTGCAGGCAATGCAATTGCAAACAAGAAGTCTATTAAGTTTTGCCCGATCGATTGTCGTCGTTGTTATACCAGAAACAACAACCTGAGCTTCTTTCTTTTCTGCTTTATTGGAGCTGGATGGAAGTTATCATGTGGTTGTGTTCTCCCGCAACCGAACGATCGATAACTTGATCAAATGTGGCCGTCTTGATTCAGCTATTGAGATATTTGAAGCAATGCCCGTCTGTGACATCATCTCCTGGAACTTGGTAATAGCTGGTCACGCTCACCATGGGTTTCCAAAGCTGGCCCTTGATCTCTTCAAAGAAATGGTTTCTCAAGGCCTTAGAGAAAGCCCGTCCACATGTTCTTCAGTTTTGGGTATTTGCAGTGATGCTGGGTTCTACCAAGAAGGCCTTCAAGTTCATTGCAGAGTGGTTTTGCTTGGGTTCAATGCAAACTTGTTTGTTGGGTCCGCACTAATTGATCTATACCTGCAAGCTTCATATCTTAAACCTGTTGTGTGGTTGTTCAATGAATTGCCTAGTAGAAGTTTAGCAACGTGGAATTTTTGTGGGTTCTGTCAATTGGGTCAATCATATGAGGTGCTAGGATTCTCTTGAAGATGAAATCAAATTTGGGGTTGACCCAAATGGTGTAACTTTCTACTATTTGATATATGCCTGTGCTCGACATAGAATGGGTAGAGAGGGCCTCAAGATGCTTGAAACCATGATCCAGGAGGTTCTGAAGCCAGATGTTGTAACATTCTTGTCTGTGTTAATGGGTTGCAGTCACTCAGGTTTGGTGAGAGAAGGGCAATTAATATTTGAATCAATGGAAACCATCCATGTTGTCTACCTAGACAAGAGGCTTGTTAGAGGAAGCAAAATTGTTGCTAAAATGCTCACCAGTTAAGGGTGATTCAGTAATGTGGAGCTCCCTATTGCGTAATTGTATAGTACACTGAAATGAGAAAGTA
The DNA here is from genome assembly GCF_000365185.1 of Nelumbo nucifera. Next base: position 720,938 of record NW_010729087.1, read on the forward strand.
GGAAGAAGAGCTGCAATAGCTTTGCTGGAGCTCGACCCAGACAATCCTGCGGTGTTGTTGTAGGCATCAAGCTTCTATTATGAAATTGGTGATACAGAGATGTCCATGAAAATTAGATAATACAAGGAAACAAGTGAAATGAGAAAGGGGACAGGTTACAATTTTATTGAGTCAATCAATCATGGTTACTCTTGACATCATGTGCAACCACTTACTCCCGATATGTTCACATTATTTTGCTATAGGTATACTTATTAATCTGTACAGTCAATCACAGCCCAAAAATCATACTGATGACGTACAATATCATCATACAATATGTGTTTTATCTCATTCAACCTCAAGCAAAATCCAGATGACCCACCAAAACTATTTCCCTTTGCTGACCCAGAAGTCGGCGTTTTACTGTGATGATAATGGAGTCGATGCCAACAAATAAGATATCCATCCAAAATCTATAACAGGGAAGGGAAGAATTTGTTGCGTTGCGATACAGAGGTGGGAGTTTGATAGATAATGGCCACCGCACCAAAGGTCATCTTTTGTTCTTCGAGCCTTCATCATCTGTGCAGAAAGGCACCACCTTCTCTCGCACCGAGATCTCTGTCGACCAATTCCTCGACGTGCTTCCAGTTCAGCACCTTAACATCTATCTCTAAAGGCCATCGTTTCTTCATTCCGTGCTAGTGGTTTACAGTTCGGGCAGAGGATAGCGAGCGACAAGCACTCTTCGGTTTTTGTCTGGACTTTTGAGAGCTTGAGATCTATTTTATTTTCGTAAGAAAGAAGATAATGAACAATGTATTTTATTTTAAGGGTAATTTTGACATTTTAAAAATATTAAATCGCATATGAGGTCATATAATATACATAACTGACGGTCCATTAACGATAGGTACTAAATTGTCGCATTTCAAAAGTTCGAATACTAGATTGTCGCATTTTAAAGTTCGAGTACTAAATTGACACTCAACCTAAAATACAGGATACCTATCGAGAATTTTCCCTAAATAAAATTGTGTTACAAAATACAAACAAACAGATCTTATCCCAAACCATCGCTAATGATATCGATTTTTAGGGTCACTAATACCTCAAACTCAAGGAATTAAGACATGTGACCACTTTTGAGTGATATATTGACTTTATTCTTGAATACATACCAATACATTGAATCTTGCATGAGAGGGTCAATTGTTAGGACCCACTTATCACCTATATATAGCGCACAAATCCAACATAAGTGAAAGCTTTCGATTAAGAGATGTTTGTCCTGAATAAGATTTCCTGACTTTCGAAAAAATGGAAGAAGATTTTCTAGTAATTAAGCGAGAGGGAGGAAGATGTGATCATCATGAATGCAGTCGGTGAAGGGATTCCACTTTTTTTGCAATGTGTATTTTGTAACTGTGACATAGTAGCATCAGTAGTTTTCACTCATTATTGAAGTTTCAAAGGAAAGAAAATTTGAAGCGAATGGTAAAGGTGAAAACCCACACATCAAGGGCATGTTTAGTACCCTGGGTGGGTGTTTCCTCAAAAAATAGTGTTACATCAACATCACATTTGAAATAAAGGAGTCTGAATCATCTCCTCACAAAGCACTCGTGTCACCATCCTCACAATATATCTTGGTCGTACATCGAGAACATCTCTCATACTTGTATTTAATATTCTTTGGGAGATGTTCGCAGTACACAATGGAATGTAGCTGTGAATTCAGTATGGGGTATGGTTTTTAAAACCGACCTGAAAAACAAACCGGTCAAGAATCCATTCTGACAAAAAAAATAAAAAACGGTCAAAACAATTCGAACGATTAACCACCCAAATCAGCAATTTGCTGACCAAAATCAATATTTTTTAGAGAAAATCCGATTTTAAGGAAAAACGGAACCAATCATCTAACCGATTCCTGATTTTTCCAATCTGACATTCCAATCTGATCCGGTTTTGAAAATCATGGTACGAATAATCCCTCTTGAAGCAATCTCATATTTTGAAAAATTAAAATGTTACATATGACATTTTTGCAGATAACTAAGGGAATACTAATGCAGGCCTTGTATATTTAATTTTGAAAGTTCAAGTGTCACATTTAAAAGTTGAGTCCCTTAAATATCCTTACTCTCCAAGTACAAAGTACTTTATCTTTATAATAATCACTTTTTGTGCTTTAAAACATGTTCGTTTGCTTTTAATGCCTCTTATTGGAGTTTGTACGGATCCACGGGAATGGATGCGTAAGACATAATTTGGTGAAATAAAAATGACTCCAGGAGGGGCAGTGAGAAGCTTTTATTATTAGCCCGAGAAATAGGATTATACCCAAAATACATAAAAGCATAGACTATGCATAAAGAAAGAATGATGAGTATGACCCATAAAACACCGTTCCCAGATAAAGTTGGAGGTATATGGCGAATTAACCAACAAATTGTATTAAATAATAATGTATAAACTATTAAATATGATCTAATAGTTTGAAAATTTTTCTAAAAGAGTAAAATGTCAAACAACAAGAAAGGGTACGTGGAAGGCTGGAAGAAGTCAGCAGAAATTCCACGTGGTTTGGGGCGGTTGCCTCTACTCTCCAGGATCGGTGAGTAGTTATTCTTATTATATGCCGTGCGAGATCCTGAGTAATAAATTTGGGCGGTGTTTGGTACAATATGGTGTTGTGTTGTCATTGTATTTTGCGTTGATTAATACGAATTTGCATGGTTTTCAAAAGCGGACCGGACCGGATGGTCGGACCGGAAAAACCAGTAACCGCTCAGGCCTTTGGGTCCGGTTACACTAAAAATCAGAAATCTTTAAAAACCATTAAAAAAGTCAAAAAACCGTTAACCCGGGCGATCAGACCGTTAAACTGTTTAACTCGGGTAGCGAGCGGTTCATGGGTTTTCTTTTTTATTTTCAATATTTTAAATAAAATAAAAAACAAAAAATAAAATTCCTTTAATATCCCCATCCCAAATCAATTAATCGAATGTAGGGTTAGAACCCCATTTTCGTTCTTCCCTCCTCTCAACCCTCACACCCAAACGACCACCTGCGGTGGCCAGTACCTCCAGCGTTCGACAGTGATACACATTTGACTGACAGTAATTAACAGCGACCGGCGATGGTGAGTTTGCAGCGGCGGCCAACGTTTTTTGTGATTTGCAGCACTTCCACGCTTTTGCGGCAAGTGAGTTTGCAGCGGCGGCCATCCCTCACACCCAACCGACCACCTGCAGCGGCCAGCACCTCCGGCGTTCGACGGTGACACATACCGACTGACCGCGATTGGCAACGGCGAGTTTGCAGCGGCGGCCAGCATTTTTTGTGATTTGCATCACTTCCAGGCTTTGCGACAGGCGAGTTTGCAATGGCGGCCAGCACCTCCGATGTTTGATGGCAACACACACCGAGTAACCGCAATTAACGGCAACTGGCGACGACTAGTGTTTTTTGCAATTTGCAACACTTCCAGGCTTTACGGCAGACGAGTTTGCAGCACTTCCAGGTCAAAATTAGTGTAATTTTTTTGATCAATTAGGTAAAATTAATGTGTATTGAAGTATTTTACAAATCAATCTTGGTTGCATAGCAATCTAACATTCTAGAATGAATGCTCATATTTCTCCCCTTTTATTTTGGTGATAGGGGAATCTATCTTTGTGAATCTTTATTTTAGGTCAAGGATTTTTGCATTATAAAACTTAACATTCTAGAGTTTTTTTTCTGTATTTTTTGCAATTTTTTGTTTTATTTTTCTATTTTTTTCTGAATTTTTTTGTATTTTATTTTTATATTTTTTATGTATTTTGTATTGTATTATTTTTTATTTAGATAGTTTTATTTTCTATATTTTTTATTTTTTATTTAATTTTATACAATTTTTTATTATTTATAAATATTTTTTATTTTTAATTTATTTATGACATCACGGGTCGAACCATTCAACTCAGACGGTTGAACCGTTTAACCAGAAATTGGTCACCTGACCAGTTCGTTTTTAAAAATCATGCGAATTTGTGTGAGAGATTTCAGATTTCTGAAAAGGTTTTAGATTGGTGGTGTTGTGTTGTCATTCTATGTGGCAATACATTTTTTATAAGTTTGTATTGATTAACCCAAAATATAATTGTAACACAACGCCATTATACCAAAAACTCCCTTGGTCCATATAAATATCGGGTCTAAATTGGTCCAAGAGCCAAATAACGGTCTATTTGCTAGGGTGGCTTTAGAATCAAGGTTGTGACCGAAGGTCCAAACCTAACACTTTTTGGAGGTATGGGGCCTACGGGCATCCAGACGCAATTGAAACCCATGAAATTAGGGTTGCTTGGTTCGGTGGAACAGGGGTCCAGAATTCATTAATCAGTGATTCAACTGTTTGGTTGGATAATATTAAAATCTGATTTTTCATTCTTGGTGGAATGGAATTTCTCCATTTGATAGAATGGTCGTTCCCTCCTCTTTCCTTGGAAAAGAAAATCTATTTCAAGCAACTAATTTGGATTCTGATTTTGATTCCTATTTGAGCCAAACAGGTAGGAGAATAGACCATTCTGATTCCCATCTGGTGTGTGGTGTGGTGATCCTTGAACTTTCCTTGGGCTTCAAGGAATGTCCATTAAATTAGGTGGTTTTCACTAGACCTAGCATTTGGGTTGGGTGGGTCGGGTTCAGGTTGGGTCAAGGCACTTCAGGTTAATTTCAGGTTAGGTCATCAAATGCTGGACCCTAATTCTAAATGTTTAGGTTAGGGTTGACCCATGGATCAATTTGGGTCATCCCAAAAATAACTGAAATTAAAAAAAAAAGAAAAAAATACATGAAAAATGTCAAAATTAAAGGAATTAACCTTAAAATTCCAAAAATAAAATAAAAAACCTGAACATTTAACAATTCAAAGAGTAAGCAATAAAGAGTAAAGACTAACTAGTAAAGATTAAATAGTGAAAACTTCTAACAATACATAAATAGTCCTAATTAGATTTGACAATCGGGTAAACAGATGGCCCATGACCCAACCCAATTTTTTCTAAGTCTATCAAATCAGTCATTCTCATTTTCAAGTAGCTAAATATGAGACTCTAATTTTATTTTTCTGAGTCAAATGGAGTTCGCAGGTTGGGTCAACTCTTCCCATGTCTAATTTTCACATATATCACAACTAATAAACTTAACAGCTGCCATTATTGCTTAGTGGTTAAAGTATTGGAAGGTTAGTTACCACAAAGTACGGAAGGTCCCAAAATTGAGCTATGATATGCTATCGATATTTTGAATCTTTCTTCCTGCTATATCGTTACCGTAACCCAATCTGATATCTCAAATTTTTGTCTCAACCCTAACCCAACCCTCCAATGCCGCAACTGAACCCGACCCGATCTATTAACATGTAATTTCTGAACACACCCAACTTCTCAATCTCATACCAATCAGACCCAACCCACAACCTTTCGATTGTATTTTGTTATAATACATTTTAAAAGCAAATAAATATTAATTTAAGTTGAAATTTGATTTATAGAATTAATATGCTAGCATGTGCAATCAGAACCAGCTTTTAATTTTAGCAAAGAAAGTGAATTCTTCTCCATTCTCCTGATTCTTTGACTATAGGATTAATTAATTAATTAATTTCTCACGGCAAATCTCAGATGGACAAGCGGCCAAAATCTCAAAACTACACTCAACCTCGTTTTAAATGTATCTTAAAAGAGACAAAGTGAAATGGATAAGGAAAAATGGGGTCCTGCATCACAGGACCTAGGAGATTATAAAACTAATAGAAATAACAGAGCATAGGAGTCACTTATAGGCTGGTGTTCGGTGGTGTGGAAGCACCACGAGATATTGTGTTCTTATACGCCACCTCAAAATTATTAGTTCGGTTGCTGTTTTAGATCAAATCATACTATATAGTGGATTGATCTATATTATAGTCCATTGCTATTGTGGATATTTATCTCTAATTTATTTTTATTATTTTCATATTACTCTATAATGTGTCTTTCGATGCTTTGCATTATTTTCAATATATTATCATTACATTTAGGGCTCATCATTATGAAGCTCGTGTCTACAGTCTCTCTATCTCACGTCAAGCACTATTGTTACTCTGAACACCACTGCATCATTGGACCATCAGATGTAAGCATGGTTTTCAAAACCGGACCAGATCAGATGGTCGGATTGGAAAATCGGGAACTGGTCATACGTTTTTCCCCAAAACCAGATTTTTGCCAAAAAAAAACATTGATTTGGTTAGCAAACCGTTGACCCAGGTGGTTGAATCATTCGAACCGTTCAACGGTTTTGACAATTTTTTTATTTTTTATTTTTTTTGTCAAAATAGTCAGACCGTTCGACCTAGGAACTAGACCCCTGACCGTTTCGTTGTCCGGGTCGGTTTTAAAAACCTTGGATGTAAGTGATTCATCTCTATTTTCCACTGTCGTTTTGTTTTTATTTTTTTGTGCAATAATTCCCTCTTACCGTTTGGTTTCATTGGTCATTACAAGGCTTGCCGCTACTAATTTGTTGCTAGGTAGAAGCTCACCATTGTTTACCATTTCTCGCCGTTAAGGGTGTAAACGAATCAAATCGAATTTGAATCAAGGTATATCTGAATCCGATCTGACATTGTTCATTGCAGATTCGATCCGATCGGATATGATAGGCAAGGATTTGAATTCAAATCCGATCGGAAAGTTAGATATTCAGATCTAATCCAATCCGATTTGTTTTCTTTAAAAAATGATAAATTATTAAAAGAAAAATAAAATAAACCTATTTAAATAAATAAAAACAAAAAATATAAGTATTTTTTTAATTATATATACATTTTTTATAAAAAAAAATAATATAACAAATTTTAAAAAATACAATATAAATACTATATTTATATAAAAAAATAAATAACATATATATGTATTATATATTTATATATAAAATATATAACATATATATCGGATCGGATCTTCTCGGATCAGATAGGGGTGATCCGAATCCGATCCGATTTCTGATCAGATCCTATTATTTGACTCAAAGATCAAAACAGGGGTGGTCCAAATTTGGCCAAATATGATCAGATCTTGAATTAAATCGGATCATGATCCTATCCATTTGCACCACTACCCTCATTACCTGATGCTGCTACAACTATCGTCACCACTGTTAAGAATTTATGCACCTGCTATTGTAAAATTAGCTAGACTTTGTGAGAAGCATTCCTAATTTCCCATTAATGTCATATTGTGTGTTAACCCATGTTGTAACTGAAATACATGGAATCATAAAACAAGGTGTGAACTGAAATACAACAACCCTTGTTGAACGCATACGGAGGTACAATGTGATTCAATCCACACATCTTTATCCACAGTGTAGAACAACTATCTTATTAAGGGGTAGTGTGGTTTCATCCACACCACAAATGTCTTGACAGTCTAGAAGACACCCTACGTCATCACTCATCAGATGTCTTGTTTTATTTTCTAATGGGACTGTGAACTAATGGCTCTCAGCTCACAATTAGTAGTTTATCAATTTAATAATCACCACTAATCCACTTTGAGGAGACAAGGCAGCACACTAGCACGCCGACGACATTTATGTTTACCATTACAAGAAATTAGAAGAAAACAAACGCATCTCAAACACTAGGTTTTGTTTTCTTGTGAGAAAGAGGCGGTTTTCGGAACAATTAACTTCTAAAAGGTGAAAATAATTCAAAAGCCAGATGGTTAATTCAAATGTTTGTTAAGCTTTTATAAGCATCGAAATAGATGTGGATAATGTAAGATAGTTTTTGCATTGATGGAGTTGGGGGGAGGATTACGTGGGCATACATTGAGGGCAATTTGAATTTTCAAGTACTGAACTTATCGAGCAAAAATGAAACAGAATAGGTGGGGTTGTGTTAGGTGAGATTTTTAATAGGTTTTTATTCTTTAATACACTTCTTAAGGCTGTGTTTGGTTGTAATGTAAATAAATTTGTATTGATGCAAAATCATGGCAGTGTAAATGAATTGAGTGTAAATTCTGACCGATTTCTGTTTCAAATTTTAGCTTATCTTGTTCGATTACAGCACAAATAAAGTAAATTAAGACATGAAGCAGAATAAAATAAAACCCACAACAAAATTAAACAAGAATTTGTACTTTTTTTCATTCGCACTTTCGTACATTTGTATTAATGCAAATTAAATTGCACTGCAACCAAACACAACCTAAGGGAAAGTTTATTGGGCTTGAGCCTTGAAGCATGGACAATCACAAGTCCACCCAGTGCTGAAATTTAATTAATTACAATAAGGGCGATGAGAATAGAACACTTGACCACTTGATCAAGGAGACTTTGATATCATCTCAATAAACTATTCAACCTAAGAATTTAAGCTATTACGTGAGGTCTATGGATAGATTTTTTTTATTCTCTAAGACAAGACTTCACCAGAAGAAATTACTGCATCTCAAGGAATCATTGAACTTAAAAGTTTTAAGTTGTTAGGTGAAGTCATTGAATAAATTTTTATTCTCAAGGTGGACAAACAAATATATATCCATCGATACCCTGTGCTGAAAGTTATAAGGGCAAGAGGATCAAACACTAGATCATAGATCACTTGGTCATCCGTTCAACCTCAAAGCTTAAGCTGTTAGGTGAACACAACCGAGTGAAAGTGACCCATTCTAACTTTGCTTTACAGGATGTAAGCACTAATTAGATCCATGTTGGTTATTCCCGGGTCGGAAGGAAATTAACGTAGTCTCTCATTTGTCGTACATGATTTCATGTAAGCTTTGGCTTTTTAATTAAAGAAACACCCATCAAGAGAAGATATAAAAGGACCAATCCCATTTACATGCACAGTTGTATTCAGATGATCCCATTCATATTCATATTTCACAAAGGGTTAATTGGGATTGTGAACGGCAGATTAGCAAGCAAGAGTCACGGATATTGATATCTAAACTCCTTGAAGAGAGAGAGGTCGTTTTCTGTTATTCTTTTATGCAAGCGCAATTAGATAGAATGAGAAGCATTCTGATCAGAAATCCTTGATCACATGTACGTAGAACCAAGAATTTAAATTCCCAATATTAAACCATCCAAAACCTCAGGGTTTACTTGGTTCATGGGAATAAGGGTCTGGAATCGGAATCCGAATGGTTGGATTTAAACCAATTCCAATCATTCAGTTGGGCAGAAGTGAAATCCTATTTTCATTTTTAGTGAAATGACATTCTCCCATTTGAAGGAATAGCCATTTCCTCCAGTGGACTCACAATAGTCAAAACTCGAAAGTCTGATTTCTGATAATTTTGCCAAAAACCCACCACTGGAATTGTGATTAAATGTCAATGTATTGCAATCTCACTAATTTCTAACCCATAATAGTTTAATTTAGTATTAGTCACCACACGAGATTCTACATTTCAGCATTTGAATTTCACATATAGTGGAGTTGAATTCTACAGAATCAACGAGCTAGAGTAGAGAATTGAGACTTGTTGGAGACTTGGAGTACTAGGTTTTCATTAAGAAAATTAGGGGAAAAGGAAAACCCTAGTTGAAAAGAAAACAATTAATCCAATTAGGTTTTTGGTATGAGATGAGCTAAAGGAAAACTTTCCCAAACTTATTAATAGTAGTCACTAGTCAAGCAAATAAATAAGACCTGTTAACAACTACTATTATTATAATAATAATAATAATAATAATAATAATAATATAGGATTGATCAATCTGAAGTCTGAACCATTCATTCACTGTCACTCCATAGTCAACACTTAGTTTGTGCCTTGTACGGAGACTAATCGCTATGAACCACATGTATTATTTCCAAATAAAATAAACCATACTTAATGTTTAATTAAAAAAATTAGCAAATTATTGCCTTAGTTTCCTTATTTTTCAGCTATTCAAAGCTTTAGACATTTCCTTCTTTGAAATGTTTGAAAAAGAGATTGATATTGGAATTTCAAACCTCCGGATTGAGCCACAAAGGATAATTCAGTAATTCACATCTCCTGTCCTAAGTCAAAATAACAATCTTGATAAGTCAAACCCAAAATTGAGAAATTCTGATCCAACTGTTTTAGGTTTCTAGAAGGACAAGTTCAATTTGACCTTGTCGATCAAAAGCCTATCTTTTTAATTGTACGGTTTCTGCCCTTTCCATGAACTCACCGTCTCACCCTACCGCCTTCAATTGCAAGGCAATGTCATCTGATTCATGCTGAGGTGGAAGATTTTATTTCAAATATCTCCATACACGCATCAATTAAGATTAATCAAGTTGGAAAAGAGTATTCTATACAAACACATTATAATGGTAAATTACAGATAAAGTATTCTATACAATATTCTATATTTTGGGATAGTAACACTTAGGTATCATGAACTTTCGAATGCAACACTTTGGTACTCGGAACTTTAGAAATAGACCCTTAGGTCCATTTGTTAGTATTCTGTCAGTTAAACATTTTATAATATCAAAAGTACTCTTTTCATATATTTTTTGACCGTTTTGCACTTCTAATATATGAACCCCAATTTATAAATAAGCATCACAACTATACTATGTGAGCAATCTCCATCGCCATATTCTAAACTTTTATCACTTTGTTTTATCCGTAACATCAATAAATCCCTCTCTCCATATTAAAGCGGCTAGAAACATTGATAACAGTATGTATATCAGGTTACCTAGAAGCAAACAGGAACACTACATTTTCCCCTGCAATATCCTTGTTCAGTAACAGCAAAACAAGCTTGGTGGAAGACAACAATGAGTTGTTCAGATGGATTTTTCTGAACCACATACTATATTATGAATGTGAGCAACAAGATGCTTTCAGTTTTCTTCTTTCTTTCAGTCTTAAATCATATATTATTATAGACACTTATGGTTCTAATAACATATAAAAACTAGAAAACCCTCATCCGAGCTAGAGATCAGTCAGTCTGAGATTTTTGCAATTGTATTGTCTTCTATCAATGGAGTACAAATCTCAATCTATGGAGCTAGCATAATCTTAGATTAGAATAATTTGTCTTATTTCTTTACACATGCAGATCTAATAAGACTGCTTTATGAGATTTACACCCCCATTAATTTGATGGATACAACATTAAATGTCTTTTCTTCTCATATTGATCATTTCAGTACATAGGACTTTACCAAAAGATATCTTTATTTTCTTAGAACTAATACCAATCAATAAGACCGAGATATGTGGTTTGCAGTTTGCAGTTTGCAGTCAATATTGCCTAGGGTTTGTGGTTTGCAGTCAATAGTCATGTGGTTTTCTTCTTCCCAGGCAACACGAAAAGTGGAAACACAAAAGGGAGGAGGGGCTACACCTTGCTTTCTTCTCAGGTGGCGGCAATGGTTGATCTTCTTCTCAGGCGATAGCAATGGTTTCTCCTCCCCGCGGTAGTAATGGTATCTTCTCAAGCGGCGACAATGGTTTCTTCTTAGTGGCAACAACAGTTTCTTCTCAGACAGTGACAACGGTTTCTTCTCAGGCGACGACAACGATTTATTCTTAGGCGGCGGCAACAAACGATTTCTTCTTAGGATGAGCAACAGTGGTGCCCAAATCGAAAAGAACGCTACTTTAAATCAGGGTTATTTTTGTCTATTTAAATGTTATGATTTAAACAATTAAAAGATATGGGTATTTCGGTAACTTTACAATAATTTGTAACGGAAATGGGCCCAAGTGTCTATTTCTAAAAGCTCGAAATACCTAAGTGCTGCATTCGAAATTCAGAATATCTAAGTATTATGCAAAGTACGAGGTACTTATCTGTAATTATTGGATTTATTGAAATTTTGGCAAAACGTAAAAGTTGCACCCCTGTTACTACCAAAAGAGGAAAAAAGACTGTACTCCTATCTTCAGTTCTGATGCTGACCAATACTAAACTTGGTCCGGTATTCTTATCGTTATAAAGAAAAAGAAAAAAACTTGGTCCCGTATAGAGTTGGTAAATCTGCGTGTTAAATGTGAACTGGAACTGCTTTGGTTGAGCATTTTCAATGTTCTAAATAAGCTACTGAGAGTAAATTTATGTTACAGTCACGGTTCTGGTCATTCTGGATTTTCACCAAAAAGCGCCGAAGGTTTCCGTGTAAGATCCATCCTGAAACACCAAAGCCGTGTCCCCCGAAAGCCATGAGGCTGAGGACTTTTATGCAGCAACTTCTGGCATTCCAACTTAGGACCCACATGAAATTTGTTGAAAAAAATACTTATTGAACTGACAAATCAACTTTCCAGTGAAGCTTAGCATTGAAAGCTTCTTCAAGTGGCTCCATCAACATAGATCAATCAACACTGGAATGCTCCCAAACATGTGAAGCCCGTGGTAACTGGTGAAAATGGCCCCACTAATTATACCACACTCCAGTCCTGACCTAACCCTGTAAGATTGCCATTTAAAATTCTAAATAGATGGCAACTGGTGAATATGGCCCCACTAATTACATACATTTTAGGCCAAATGACAAGGAGATCAATAAGAAAAGTCAAAAAGTAGAACAAATATTGCACTATTCTAATGCAAGTTGCATATGGCGATTGAGATCGTTGAGGTAGCTAGAACTAGTGTAGTCTTCCAAATCACAGTCATCCAAGATGAGTGCCCTTCCCACAAGAGGCTTTGCCTTTGCTTCTTTTTCCCAGAACTCTACCCCTCCGTCCTCACTCAGATGCTTTACCACCTGCAACCATCACCAACAATCTACATATATCGCTGTTGCTTTGTAGTAAAAAGAAAATTTTTGGTGATTTCAGGAGATGAATAGCATTAATTATTGTTACCCAGTTCATGTGCGGTCGCATGGTGGATAAATGGTGGATGCACAAGGAAGCCGTCGACATGGCTCGCTGCATTTCGGTGATGTTGTAAGCATCTCCCAGACGAGGGTCTACAAGTTCTTTCATACTATTGGCGTCCAATAGTGGCTTTGCCTACAGAGGAAACAAAACGTGGAATAAGTAGGAAATTGTCATCCACAATAAATTAATGGGTCCCGAAACCAGCCAATTATTTTTACAAAAAAAAAATGAAAATATTTTTTTAATCACTGGAAAGCGAATCAGCTAAAGTTACGGGTGAGATAAAGCTTGAGGAGAAGTTGAACAAAAACAAAATCGAACTTTATTCAATTAATCAATTTGATGAAAATTTAAAGAAGGAATGGGCCGGACGAGTCCATAAATAAAATGTCATGACATGACAGATATGGACTCGACAACTAGGGATGTCAATTGGACTGGATTTGGTCCAATCCGATCCAGTCCAAAGTGAGTTCATTACAAATAGACCTGTCCAATCCAGTCCAATGAATATTTTGGACCATTTTGGATCGGTCCAAAGACTGTCTAACTGTTCAAATTCATGTTATTAATTTAGATTGGTTTCAACTCAAACCTGGTCCATTGACATCTATGTTCTTATCTTCTATCAATGGATCAGATATTGGTTTAATCCAATATAAATTCATTATGGATGGACCAGGTCCAATCCAATATATCATATTGGTCCATCCAATCCGTCCAAATTCAATGTCTTATTGGTCCTTCCAATCCATCCAAATTGATTTTGATTTGGACGTAATCCAACCCAAAACCAGTCCATTGACACCTATCGACAACAACCATGAATATCTGATATAAATTAAAAATTGCAGATATGTAGCACCTCCTGATTAATGAGTTCAAATAAATACAGAAGAATCTGAATTATTTAATCCAGATATTGGTAATATATCTGAAGTTCACCAGCGAGTTTCTCTTGGCTTGTTCATATGTAGACCTGTTCATGGGCCGGTGGCCCACCGGCCCGGCCCGACCTCCGAACGGGCTTGAACAGGCTTTTTGGCCCACAGGCTTAACCTCGGGCCAAAAAGCCCGGCCTGCATAAAATTTGAGCCGGGCTCGGGCTTTGCCAAAATAGCTCGGCCCGACCTATAGTTAAACCTAAGTAAAAACCCTATGCGATGTCCATTTGAATAAATTTTTTGATTTGAGAAGGTTGTTGATTCACTTGTAGGCCTATTGTTCATTTAAATAGGGGAAAAAAACATCTGAATTAAAATAGATAATGTCTATTTGAATAGGAAAAAAAAATTGATTTTCTTTTATTAGGTCGAGCTTCGGGCTCGAGCTTCAGGCTCGGGCTTCAGGCTTTTTATCAGGGCCAGGCTCGGGCCCAAGTTCTAGACCCGTTGGTCGGGCCGGGCTCAGGCTCAGGCCTATTATTTTTCTGTTAATGAACACTAAAAGCCCAGCCCGAGCCCGGCCCGGCCCGGCCCATGAACAGGTCTATTCATATGGCTGCATTTGCGAAGAGTGCAGATACAAATTCTAAGAGTGCATTTTTGTCCATGCAAATTTAAAGTTAGTGTAGTTTTGTATTGATAAATTTATTTTATTGCCAAATGTTTTTAGTTGTAATAGGTGTAAATATGAATTTTAGATTGGAATTTATCTTTTTTTTATGTTAACCAACTTTAAGTGCAAATTTTGCATCCATTTTTTTGAATGTAAACTTTGCTCTCATTTTAGATGCAAACATACCTTGAGATTTATGAAAACTGTCACATTCATTGCATACTTACCAAATACCAAATACCAACAAAAGAACCAAATGCATATATGCACCGAACCAACATGTGCACTCCTCCCGAAGAGAACCTAATGTTTTGACACGATTACCTTATCCACAAAACTTTTAAAAGGATTGCTTGTAAACTGTATTTATAACTAGGGCTGCCCATGGACTGTATATTGGTCCAATCCAACTCAGTCCTATATGAATTCATTGCAAATGAACCAAGTCTAATCCAATAATCCAATAGTTTAGATCATTCTGGACTGGTCCAGTTCGATGTCTATAGTCTAGACCGTCCAATCGGTTCTAATTGGTTTTAATTTAGATTAAATCTAATCTAGAACTAGGCTATTGACACCTGTACTCATTATCTTCTATCAATGGACCGAATATTGATTCAACCCAACCAGTTCAATATAAATCCATTACAAATGGACCAGTTCCAAATTCAATCCAATCTAATCAATATTTTAGACTATTAAGTCTAGACTGGTGCAAAATCTTATTGATCCATCTAACCCGTTCAAGATTTTATTCACACGGCTCCAACCCAAACCCGAGCCATTGACACCTCTAACTATAACGCATGTAGAATACTAATAGAAATTGGTTGATGAGAGACAAATAAGTAATGAACCATACCCACATCACAAGGCTTTGGCGACAAGAGTCAACTGCACGTCGACCCGTTATGAGCTCCAGCAGTAATACCCCAAAAGCAAAGACGTCGGTTTTTTCATCGACGATGCCGTGCATGAAATATTCCGGCGACAAGTATCTGACACAGAATGCAAGTACCGTGTTTAATTCGAAATGGTGAAGCAAATCGATGTGATTGGAATCAGAAGCAAGTATATGAATAGAGATGGCCTCACCCGATCGTGCCCTCTATGGGAAAGACAATATGGTGAGTCCACTGCTCTGGGAGCCACTTTGCAAGGCCAAAATCGGAAATCTGAACCAGATAGAGAAGCATCGAACTGTAATTAAGCATCAGAGCTGAAAGAAAGAAATGTAATAGCTATAGAGATAATACCTGAGGTTCATAATCTTGAGTTAGTAATATATTAGAGGCTTTGATGTCTCTATGGATTATACGTCTGTGGCAGCCATGATGGAGATAATTTAATCCTTCTGCTATCCCTAAAGCCACCTTAAACCTTGTACCCCACTCCAAACTCTCTTTTGTGCCTGAAAAATCTTAACATTATTCATCAATAAAGACAATACAAAAAAAAAATGTGAACTTGTTACTTGGATAAATGGGCAATCGGCCCATTCATGTCATGGTCACACCAAATAGTCTTCTATGGCAGTTCTTCCTCTAATTTTTGCAAATCTTCTAATACATAAGATGGTTAGGATCATAAGGATGGCCATATGTGCCAGAGTTGGATCTGATAAATACAATGGACTTTACCTAGACCTGATCTTGTGTGCATAAGGGTCCATAACCCATGTGTCAGGCTCGACACAGAGTTCATTTCTCTGCCTATCTATTTGTGACCACATCAGTTATGTATAGGTGGGTCCTGCGTTAGTAGTGCGCTCCATTCATAGGCAAAAATAAGAACCCACTCAACCAATTAACAATAAACTGCAGGAGAGACCAGATTCAGTCCTCACAAAATCATCCTCACACTGTGTTCACAGCCTTTTGCATGCACTTGCTGTGAACTCGGTATGAGAATTATTTTGTGAGGACTGAATCCAATTTCACTGCAAGATATTAAGAGAGAGAGAGAGAGAGAGAGGGAGGCACATCACCATGGAGCACGGAGGCAAGGCTCCCATGAGGGGAGTACTGGAGGATGAGGTGCAGACCCCCTTCCACGCCAAACCCAAGCAAACGAGCAGCATTTGGGTGATTAACGTGAGCAATAATTCCAAGCTCCGACAGAAAATTGGAGATCCGATCCTCCTCTTTCTTTATGAGTCGTTTCACAGCTATGAACTGACCATCGGATAGGCACCCTTTGTACACTTCTGCGTGTCCTCCTTTCCCAATCAATTTCTCTACCAATATCAATGAAATTCAATAAATAGTTGACAGTTTAATACCATAATTTGGGGATGATAGATAGCCAAATTGATAATAACTGGGTCGAGACAGGGTGCTACTGGGCCGAGGATAGCCGACAAGATGCACTATGCCAGTTGCGGGCATGGCCCAAGGCCCATCGCGGCCTACCGCTCAGTGATTTAAAGATTCCTAACTCAAGGGCATGAGATTTATCTCACCCTCAAAGTTTTGTGTTCTACATATATTTGTATTTGTACTCCTAACACTGAGCCTAATCGTACAAACTACAAATACAAATATGTACAGTATAAATATATATAAAATAATATAAAATATAAGGTTTTACACTCTATATATTTGTATTTTTACTCTAACTGAGCGAAAATTGAAAAGGTAACACAAAAATCAAATCTTGAATAGGACGTAACGAGATTACGCTACAAAAGCCAGCTTATCCCCTACTCAATTAGGGGGAACATTAGACGATTGCCAATGTTTCAGTGTGTGGCTGGGAGGAGCTGAATAAGTACGCAAGGCCAATCATCCTAGAAGTAACTTAACTGATTGTTCTAGTTGGATTATTAAAATTCAATTTAATGTAAGAAAAACATCGTCCGAGGATCAAAATATGTGAGAAACATCATCTGTACTCTATACTCTATAGCACCACAAGGAAAAAAAAGGGAAAATTTTTTTATTAACAAAATCATAAGCCTAACCAATGAGCCCACCTAACTCGGTTTTGGATCCCGTGGAACCTGCCCCAGGTGGCCCTAGCCAAACGAGAGAGGGAGAAACCCTGCCCCAGGTACCCCACCTAAGTACCTAATTCGGTTTTTATAGGTTTCCTACATAACCTAAGTGCCTTACGGATAGGGCTGCAACTTGGGATAGGTTAGCCCGAACTGAACCCAAAAAAAAGGTAGGGATAGGTAGACTGCACTCCACCTCAGATATCTGAAATTACAGACCCCTTCTAATTTACTAGTAATCTTCCTATAAACCGTATCCTGCCGTAGATTTGGCATCAATCCATGGTCAAGATTCACCCCACCTGTAAGGTGGAGCTAAGATTTTTAAGGATGGACTGAACAGTAAAACCCCCAAAAAGTAAGGCTGGGTTGACAATAGGGTTAAAGTTGCAATTGACTCAAACCCGACTCTACTATTGCTATTGTACAATGTATATTATAGTCCTATTACATACTACCATAATCTATTTATAATTAAGCCCTAAATTTAAATGACAAGTTTCCATTAGTAAGTTTTATTCCATAATCTTACTATCGTTAATCTCATAATTCCAGATTTTCAATAGGAGAGGTATCATAATTCATAAGAGAATCATTTAAAACATTAATTTTTTTAATCTTTTAAAGACCGACTTGGAGGCCAAACCATTTTTGCCTCCAAGTCATGTAATATATGTATATATAAGTACTATTTTGTGCTTAATTTATATTTTTAATTCAATATTTTATTTTATATTTATAGAAATGCTAAATTTGCTATTTGAGGCAAAGAAATGGTTTTTTGGCGAGGAAGTATAAATCTCGAAAAATTACCTAAATAAGAAAAAAAAAGATCATCACAACTAAGCGCAAAGTTATGACCTCCGAAATTTTGTATATACATTTAGTGTACAACCTATGCCTAGTCATTGAGTTGAATGGGTCAACAGTCCAACCATTGGAGCCAAGATAATTTTTGACCAAGTTAATGGTTTTTTACTAAAATTTGGGTTTAGGAGAACAGGACCCAAAATCATGGCCAAGCGACAATTTGAACAATTCAACTAGCCGAATCAACAAATAGTTAAAAACACTATTTTTCCACTTTTATATTCAAAATAACCAATAAAAACATCAAATGAGCAAAGACCAAACAAAAATATGGTCAATATACAGTCATAAAAGTTGAGTTTTAGGTCTTAATCAAAGATTAAAAGAATTTGAAAGATTTTATGAGATTTAAGGGGCTAGTATAAGTTCAAATGCAAATGTGCTCAAGTATTATATGATGTAAGGTATTTGAATTTCACTTTTATGACCTGCATCAAAATCAAGGCAAACATCGATTTTATATAGTATAGATGTAAAGTTGGTGTTGGGCCCAACCCGAGTCCATCTCAATCCAAAATCAATTTTGAGTTGGATTGGAGTTAAGGGATTTTAGATTGGGCTAAGGTTAAGATTGGCTAGGTCGGATTGGAGGTTCAGATTAGGATTGACCTAACCTGGCCCCACAATCCCTACTTAAAGAGTGGTAACGACTTTTACACAATTGGGTTGTGAAACAGTGAAAAATGAAAGCCCACATTGCAATTGCCACTGCAATTAACAACCAAAAAAGGGGCCAAAAGCAAGATGGAGTACTGACCCAAGCACGTTAAAGAATAAAGAACGACATGATGGACGGACATGGAGAGAAATCATTCAACTTCAAAGCCCTGAGTGACCTTATAAAGAAGGAAGAACTGAAGAAAATTCTCTCTTTATTAGTCTTTGTCACATGGTGAGTGCGTGGAGACAGAAAATCGGAAACATGTGGCCCCATTTAGGTTATGAGTATGACCTAACCTACCACTTTTGGAAGGAATGTAAACGAAAGAAAGGAGATTGAAATTTGCAAGCCCCTTGTCTAAAGAGCAAACCTGATTTCCATATTTCAGAAAGAAATGCGGGGAATGTTTCAGTCAGTCACTCACTCACTCATAAATGTTCGGTCAAAGAATGGTTCGTCCCGGTCCGACCCGGATTGGGTTAGCCAGTTCCCGTTAATCTCGCCCCGAAATTTTGTAAGACCAAGTCTATAAGTCTATTATAATGGCCAACTCTTTCTTATAGGGTAGGGGCGTAGGGCTCATTAGGCCCACAAATTTGACCAGAACAGAACCCACTTTGGACAACCGGAAAGAATCAATCCAATTGGACTGATCCTGGTCTTTAGAGATTAGCCCATAATGCACGTTCTGTTAGTGCATTGGAGGCCCACCAAAGCTATAAACAAATAAAAAAATGGAAAAAGAATAAACTGGAGTAGGCCATCGTTATTCGCTAATTGCTACTACATGGTCATCATGTTATTCATGTTCCAGTTCTAGAGAGATATGATTCCAGTTTCATGGGCTTTTGGGTAATTTAATTGAGTTTCTAACCAAGCCAATTAGCCAAAGAAAGGAGCAGTGGAGCAGAAACCCAGCAACCAACAGAGAAATAAGAAAAAAAAAACCGTGAAAGGCGGAGATAATAAAGCTAAATTATTGTAATTTATCATTATTATGAAAAAAAGGAGGGAAGTGGAAGGTTTTCTCACCGGAACTGAAATTATCGGTGGCGGCAGCGAGCTCCTGGTAACTGAAGCTCCTCCATGAGGGCTTTGGCACTGACTTCCCCCCACAATCAATCCCATCGTGGGCGCTACGAATCCGAGCTAACTTCCTGCTTAAACTTCTTCTCGACGTCTCAGAGCTCGTTAGCATGGGAAACGTCGAAAGCCTTTTCATTGATTTCTTCTTTATAACATCAAGCAAATTCTTCCACTGTAACCCATGAGACTCCGAAACCACAGCTGAGTTAGGAATCAATTTCTCCGAGGATAAGGAGCTGCAGCTGCTGCTACTGCTGTTGTTATCTGAATCCATTCCCAAAATAGGGATTTCCAATACACCTCTTGGGGAGCTGTGATCCTCATTAAACTCCGGTTTCGTAAGACCACCATCTTCAGATTCCCTTCCTGGGCTTTCCTGGGTTGCTCTGGTTTCTACAAAAACAACAATACGAAGGGGGAAAACAATTTAAACCATTAAAGCTTAAAAAAAAAGGTAAATAAATGAAGGTTCGTTGAAGAACGATGCTTGCCTTCCGGAGAGGTCATTTGGGATTTCTGAGTTTTCTCAATCTAGATCATATTACCGTCCTCTGTTCTAACTTTTGTCATTTGAGGTTGAGCAGAAGATTCAGACAACAGGGAAAAAACAGAGATTTTATTTTCATATCGGCTGTGCGGGATAAGATAGAGGAAGAGTGGCGACGAAGAATAGAAGATTGTAGGGATTAGGGAATATCTCTATGTTTTCTCCCTCTGCTTCCTTCCGAGGTGGTTATTCTCTCTCGAAGCACAGACTCCAGACAGATAAGCAGCAGGCGAAAACTAGCTTCCTGCTTCCGAGTTCCGAGGTGGTTACTTATATATCCTTGGTCGTGTGTTTAGTATCTCCACCAACTCTTTTTTCTATACAAAACAATCCAAGCCGTCCGTTGCTTTGATTTGACGTACGTGGCCAATGCCGTAACAACCGTTTGCCCATGGCCCCACTCTCGACCAAAACAAACCAACCAACGCAAGTAATCCTGATTATCAATGCCGATTTGAGAAAGGACCATCCTCCTCATGCTACGGCCTAAGGGTCCCACCTTGACCAACCAATAAATAATTCAATAATTCGTAACGGAAATTTCCAACCGTCCGATCAATCATCTTCTTTTGTCAGAAACAAACAAGACCACTGATCAAGTAATCTCGCAATTAATAAGAACAGGCATTATCCCGTACAGCTCTTAAATACCGTACTCGGTAGTCAGTACAGTACAGCCGTACAAGCAACATCTGTTCCATTTGGTGGGTTGACATCTCATCGTGCATCGAGAATATCTTCCGAAAGTTATCATTTGAGTTGCTCCCAATACACGGTTCGGATGTGCTGTGGGTCGCCAATCTCATCTCCCATTTGGCCCAACCAAGTTACGATTCTGGTGTTGCTGAGGCGTGCGCAGATCAATGTACTCTGATACCTCAAGGGCCGTTGTTGTTTTTGTGGGCGATTCAAATTTCGAAATTTTCAATCAGTTGTCAAGTGTTGGCGCTTCAGTGCAGCAGATGTTGGATTGATGATCATTAGGATTTCTTTCGATGATTAAGATCGTCTGTTGTTAGCTGCCTCGGATAATCTCACAAACTCCGAATCACGAAAAGAAAATAAAAAGGCTAACAACGGGTCGGGTCTGGGTAAAATAACAACAAATCCGACAATAAATATTAAGGTCTCAGAACCAAATCAGACCCTATAAGGTCTGTCGTCTGTAATTTTATACCCATTGGATTTTTTTAATGCTGGGTTAATTGGATCTGATCTAATAGATCCAATTATAACAAATGTGATGAAAATATTACACATTTAATATATAAATATATATTATATATTTAGGCTTGAATGAGGCCTGAATCGATTCAGGACTGGGCATGGTTTTTGAATCGCCGTTGATCCAGACAGTCACTATTCGGCCCAGAAATCATTTAGGCAATTGATTCTGTTTTATTTCAAATTTGATTTTTGGCCAAAAATCGTTTGAATCGATCAATGATCTATTGACTCAAGTGGTTGAATTGTCAATTTATTCAGAACGAACCATCCATTTAAATCGGACGATTAAACTATGAACCCGAAAACCAATGGACAAAAAGGTTCTATTTCCAAATCATTTTTTAAAATTATGGGACTGGATAGAACCTGTCTGGGAGCAACAACAATCAAGACAATAGATTAAGAACCCAAATTAACCGATCCTAAAATCAAAACTCGCCCAATGGATTTGGGTCCATTAGGTCAGACCCAACCATTGACAGCTCTAATATTAAGGTCTAACATCTAAGAGCCGAAATGGCTGAAAGCAGTGTCATTCAGTTCAGACACTTCAACAAATCATTTAGTTAAAGGAGTTGGTGAACTGAACGGCCCCCATCAGGAGTTGGTGAACTGAACCAGTTATGTGAACCGAAATGTTAATCCCAATAAACCTACTGCACCCTGTAATTTCACATGAGATAGATATGGACGTAGTCAGTAGTCATCCAGATAATGGACCTAATTTGACTGATGAATCTCTAGCTTTTTTTTTTTCCAAAGCCCAGGTGACTATGTCCATGTCCATAACAGTGAAGCACCGAAAGTGCGACAAACGTTTTTGAGTCTTTTTGACTGCTCTATTCTCATTTCTCACTATTCTATTCACGTATGCTAATCTCTCTTTTAGGCTGTCTTTTTTGTTAGAATTTTAGGATATGTTCAACGTGAAACTAAATAAGAGAATAGAGTTGCAAATGGATCGAATTTGAACCATGGTATATTTGAATTCAATTAGATATTGTTTGTATCGAATCTGATCTAACTCAAAGATCTGGTCGAATTTGATAGGACTTGATTTAAATTCAAATCTTATTGGTAAATTGGATCTTCAGATATGATTCGATTCAACTTGTTTTCTTTAAAAATTAATAAGTTATTAAAAGAGAAATAAAATAAAAAACAAAAAATATAAATATTTTGTAACTATTTTCATCACATATATATATGTGTGTGTGTTTTTATAAACAAAAATAAATAATATAGTAAATTTATAAAAATATATATTTATAAATAGATAAATAAATAACATAATATATATTGGATCAGATCTTCTCATATCGGGTAGGGGTGATCCAAATCCAATCCAATTACATATGGGATCATATTATCCAATTCAGACTGATCTGAATTCAACCAAGTAAGATTGGATCATGATCCGATCCTTTTGCACCCATATAAGAGATAAGCATACAATTGAGGGAATTTTTTAATTATACCAATGCCCCATTGACATTTAGAATCCTTTTGATTTGCAGCTAAAATTGGAATCAAAATCCTTCGGAATCAGAATGGTCTATTCTCATAATCTGTTTGGTTTAAACAATAACGTGATTTCATTCCCAAAAGGGAAGGGATGGAATGATCATTCCCTCGAATAGGGGAATGCTATTCCACCAAGAATGAGAATGAGATTCCGATTCTACCCAGCCAAACAATTGGTCATTCCAATTCCAAACCCCTATTCCTGCAAACCATTCAAACCAAACAGAGCCTTAGAGTATAACAATCATTCATTCTATTTTAGTTGGAGACTGTTTTGAATCATAAATCCGTGTGACAGGGTGTTTCGAGCACTAGAAAACAAAGTCTCAACATCCTATAAGTAATGTGTGGTGCTACAATGGATGATAAACACACATTCTTCATCAAATAAGATGCAAGTATAAATAATGATATCTGTCTTTCAAGCATAAACCGTGTTTTAATTCAAAGCATTGCAAGTTGAAATTTCAGAAATATGCAGTACTCTTTCTACATCAATATCTCAACTCACCCTATAAATTTTTAGTTCAGTTTGTGCACATGAGATTTATTGTTGTAGTTTGATCAGTCAACTAAACCTACTTACTTTATTTGTTTTAAAAATATGAAATTGAGGTTGGAATTGATAAACAATAAATGAGTATCGATTATTTAAAACATGGAAGTATTCCACTGCTCATAAGCGTGAGGCATGGTTTATAATGCAAATTCATTTCATTCCCTTCCATTCAATGTTGAAAGTATTGAGAATCTTGATATGCAAAATTTGCCTATTAAGAGTTCCATTAAAGTAACTTTTATTTATTTATTTATTTATCTTGTTATAATTTGTTGTCAATTGAATGTCATATATCGACCTGTTCATAGGCCATGCTGGCCCAGGTTTGGGTCAGGCTTTGTTTTTATATTAACAAAACACATTTAAGCTCGAGCCCAAGCCCAGCCCAACGATTGGGCATAAGTCTTGAGCCTGAGACTGGCCCTCATATAAAGTTCGAAGTCCAATCTAAAAAAAAATAGGAAAATGATTTTTGTTATTCAATAAAAAAACTACTTTATTTACACCAAAATACCTCAAAACCCAAACATAATGAGCAATCTCACTATGACTTTAAAAAAGAAAAGAGGAACAAAGAAAATAACATATATATATATATATATGTATTATCAAGTCAGCCTCGGGCTCGAACTAGGCTTTTTTGAGAAAGTCCGAGTCCAACTCGAGGAAAAAAGACATGTCTTGTGTTTTGGGCCTGAGCCCAAGTTCACGAAGTCTAAATTCACGTCCAAGCCCGACTTGGACCTTATTTCTATTTATTTTCCTTTCCTACTGTTTTTCTCTTTATTTTAATTCTTTTTCTTATTTTTTCTTGTGCTCTTTTCTCCCCTCCCCACCCTTCCGTTTGTTTATTTGAAAAAAAAAAAAAGTATGAATATGGTCCCATGGAAGTTTTCTTGACTAAATACCCCTCGTCTTGAATCTTGCATTACCACATTTTTGTTTCTCATCGTTAAAGTCCACCAATTAAATCCTCACACAATAATCTTAATGATATGTAAACTTGTATTTTTAAGACATACCTACAAATTAAATCACATTTTCTATCTATGTGATAGGTAAGCAATTCAACCGTTATGACCCATGATGTCATAAATAAATAATAATAAATTTTAAAATAGAAAAAAACAAGAATATTAAGAATAAAGAAACTTTGTAGAAAATTTTGGCACATTTCTATTACTGCGTATTTGTGATCATATTAAAAGAAAGACAAGTATGACAAATACTTTTTTTATTAACGAGGAAAATGGAACATAAGAATTTAAGAACAGAAAATGAAATCATTTTCCTACTTGGATGGTGGGTTAGTGGTTCAAACATTGAGGTCAAATGTGTCAATTAATGACACCATGGTTAAAAATAAAAAGAAAAAATACAAAATACAAAAATGTATGGAACAATTTTGACACATCTATAATACCATGTATTAATCATATTAAACAAAAAATAAGTATGGTAAAACTAAAGTTATTTTTATTAGTAATGTTGTAAATGAAATATAAAAATTAAAACCAATCTAAAATTGAAACCAGTTGGAGATGTGTTTGGGACCATTGTTGACATCAGAAAAACCGACACCACTTTAAAGTCATATCAACAATTCGGAATTTATGAGAAATATTAAAAAAAAAACATGTACAAATCGATTATGCAAATTGGGCCTAAATGAAGAACTGTCATTTTCGATAGTTCCTCATTTATTTATTTTTATTTATTTATTTATTTATTTATTTATTATTATTATTATTATTATTATTATTATTATTATTATTATTATTATTTGCGTTAAATGACATGGGATCCAACATAGAGCCATGAAAATGTTGCAACAATGAAAAAAACCACTATTGGGAAATAGTTCCAAACAAAACATCATTGTTGATTTCTTATAAACTAGCTTATGTGACAGCAATGGAAACAAACTAACAAATATTACTGATTTATGAAAAATTAGTGATTTATGAAAAAATCGTAATGGAGGATTTGGCAATAGCATCAAACAACGCCTTGGTATCTAGAGGCGGGTCAATATTGTAATTTTCCAAATCAAATGGGTAAATCCATGATTTCGCAATTAAATTAAATATTAAAAAATAAAAATACACAAAATATAAACTTTGTAAAATATATTTGATGCATCTCTAACGTTATATATTCAACATATTAAAATAATAAAAATAAGTGTAAAAATTATATTACTTTTATAAATGATGGGGATGGAATACAAAATTCAAAATCAACCCAAAAGCAAAATGTTTTTTTGTCCATATAGGTGGTAGGTTAGTGATTCAACTGTTTAGTTCAAATACATCGATATAAGATGTAATTATTAAATAATAAAATACATAGAGTTCTAGGAAATGTATAAATATGTTGACAGATTTGGACATATATCTAATATTATATATTCATTATATTTAAAAAACAAGTGTGATAAATAAAAAATATTTTCATTAATATTGGAAATGGGGTAAAAATTAGGAAAAAATAGCATTGTTATCTAAATATTGACCCCACTAACTAGGTCAAATGGCTAAATAGGTCACCATGTTAATGATTATTTTTGCAAGCAACTAGGTTGGTGGTAGATGAACCTATAATCCTGATTGGGTATGGATTGACCTGCTTAATCAATTGAGTTGACCACAATATATAAAACAATGCTTAAAAATATATTGAAATTGTATTTTCTTCCCAAGCAAGTAGGTAACCCTTATTATGTCACAAGTTAAATACAATAATAAGAATATATATATATATATATATATATATATATATATATATATATATATATATTTGTATGTAAAACTTATAGAATACATGAGCATGTCATTAACATTATACATTCTGCATATTAAACGATAAGGGGAATTTTTGACCAATCAAAACCTCTCTATAAATACCCCATCGTTGGTTATCACTTTTATGACATCGGTTCATCTATTGTAAGGTTTTTATGGTACCATGTCCTTTTTTTTTCCGTACCATAATCGAACTCTAAACAAAAATATGTTTGAAAAATGAGACTTATTATTAAAGATGGGGATGGGTGAAAAAAAAAAAGGCCTTAACATGGCCCGTTGCCCTAGTCAAATAAGTCAATAGTTTAACTAATAAGGTCATTTGGTTGTTAACCAAATATCTCTCTCCCTCTCTCTTTTTCTCAACCAAGTGATCTGGCTGGAAATATATTTAAAAATTTGTAAAAGTGACAAGTTAATAAATCCAACCATCTATTCAATCATTAGTTAAAAAAAAAAAAACTTTGATGCAAATTATAAGAATAATTGAAGATAGGTCTTGAGTTAAATGGCAACAAATCCACTGATACACCATACTTTGATTTTTTCCCTTGTTGTATGAGTTCAAATAAAAATATTATTATTATTATTACCACCATCATCAATAACCACAATAACAACAATGACATAATTTGAAACTATGTATGATGCACATACACATTCCCTAGTACATATAATGTCCTTCAAATGAGGATGTTTTGAATAGAGTTAACTTTGGCTGTTGGCACTCAACAAACTATTTTGTTCATATCGCTTTTAGGTTGGATACGTTCATAATTCATGCCCATGTCTATCATTATTGATGGTGCGCAATCCGGCCGGTCCTATCTACCAACGATCTTGCCTCGGGCTGGAGTAAAAGGTGCTTGAAACGGAGGAGAAAGCAAGTAATCTCCGGGGAAAACCCGGTGAGAATGCTCTGAAGCTCACGTTAATATTTCCTCAAAGGCAAGATAAAAAACCAGATGGCGCAAAGTTATCACCTACCTCTCTTCTTGGGGGGAAGGGGGCCTTTTATAACCACTTTGCACACTCACTCCCAAGCTCCTGTCAGGTCGGGTATGATTACCTCTGCGCTTCTGCCAGTTCGGGTGTCATCACCTCTACAGGGGCAGAACCGCCACTGCTCTCTTTGTTGGAGCCGTCTCTGTAACTGGAGATAGCGGTGGCAGGTGGCCGTTGAAGTGCGGCTTGTCAAGCGTCAGATCCCATGTCAGTCAGGTGCGCCGCCTCAGGATATGGACTCCTTTGGTGTCAGGTACGGTATGGTTGTTCAATTCGGCGTCCTGG
>NW_010729087.1:754010-773850 GCF_000365185.1 Nelumbo nucifera
AACGACCCATCTATTATGTTAGTAAAATTTTGCAGGGAGCAGAGACGAGATACCCGCAGATAGAAAAGCTGGCATACGCACTGATAATTGCAGCTCGGAAACTCCACCCATATTTCCAGGCTCACACTGTCATCGTCTTGACTGACAAACCTATGAGGCAAGTCTTACTCAAGCCCGAGGTTTCCGGTCGGCTGGCGAAGTGGGCCATTGAGCTCAGCGAGTACGACCTCCAGTATAAGCCACGAACTGCTATTAAGGCCCAAGACTTAGCAGATTTTATCGCCGAGTGCACGTTCAGCCTCGAAGTCCCTAGGCCGGTTGAGCCCGAGATCCCCAGTTCGGGTGAGCCCGGAGCTCCCAAGCCAATAGAGTCCGAACCCCGTGAAGTAGCAGCCAGGGTGGCATCTCTCCTAGTTAGGCCAAACGCGAACTGGGATGAGGAGTTCGGATGAGGAGCCTTAGATCCTTCACATAGATGGCTCCTCGAACCAACAGGGTAGCGGGGCTGGAATAGTCCTGCGCGGCCCGTGTGACACGAAATTGGAATACGCACTACGCTTTGAGTTCACGGCATCCAACAACAAGGCAGAGTATGAGGCATTGATAGCCAGGCTGAACCTAGCGCAAAAGGTAAGTGCAAAACACATAGTTATCTGCAGCGATTCTCAGCTTGGTGTCAACCAGGTTACGGGCGAATACGAAGCACGCGAGCTAACTATGATCACCTACTTGGCAAAAGTAAAGGAGGCTCTGCTCAACTTCCAGTCACACTTCATCAGGCAAATCCCGAGGTCAGAAAACACTGAGGCCGACGCCCTGTCCCGGTTAGCCAGCATCAGTCACAACGCCATGAGAACCGTGTACATAGAGGACTTACCTCGGCCTAGTATTCTCGGTGGGGCAGAGGAGGTCGCTCCCGTCCTTGAAGCAGAGCCGAGCTGGATCGACTCACTCGCGAGCTTCTTGCTAGATGGAACCCTCCCTGCGGACCGCAATGCAGCCAGGAGGGTGCAGCGCCAGGCAGCCAAATATGTCATAATAAACGAACGGCTGTACCGACGGTCCTACACGCTCCCCTACCTGCGTTGCTTGCGACTTGCCGAAGCCGAGCTCGTATTCCGCGACACTCATGAAGGTCAGTGCGGCAGACACTTGGGGGGCAAAGCCATCGCCCAAAAGGCACTTCGACAGGGGTACTACTGGCCAACGATGAAGGCATAGGCCGTTGAGCTCGTCAAAAAATGTGACAAATGTCAAAAGCATGCCAATATCCACCATCAGCCTGCCGCCGACCTCAAGTATCTCACCAGCCCATGGCCCTTTGTGCAATGAGGCATCAACCTCCTGGGGCCATTTCCGCCAGCAACAGGTGGGAGGAAGTTCCTAGTGGTGACGGTAGATTACTTCACAAAGTGGATAGAAGTTGAACCTCTTGCAACAGTTACAACTTGAAACGTACAGAACTTCTTTTGGAAGAACATAGTATGTCGCTTTGGATTACCTCGGATATTGATCTCCGACAATGGCAAGCAGTTCAAGAATATCAAGTTTCAGGAATGGTGCCAAGATATGGGGATTCGGTAGAACTTCACATCGGTTGCGCACCCGCAGACAAACGATCAAATAGAAGTAATGAACAGAGCTATCCTCCGTGGACTGAAAGCGCGACTAGACCGAGCTAAAGGGTTGTGAGTGGACGAGCTACCAATTGTTCTATGGGCTCACCGAACTACGGAAAAAACCGCCACGGGAGAGACCCCCTTTAACCTCACCTACGGCACTGAAGCGGTAATCCCGGCGGAGATCGAAATACCTACACTGCGACTAGAAGTATACATCGATCAGACAAACGGAGATGAGTTACGTACCAACATCGACCTACCGGACGAGGTAAGAGACCTCGCGTACATCCGGACCGCAGCTTAGCAGCAAAGAGTAGCTCGGTACTACAATGCCAGAGTAAAAAAGCGGAACTTTCGCGTCGGCGACCTGGTCCTCCGTAAGATCATGGCACCCGAGCCCGGCGTGGGCAAACTTGGACCGAATTGGGAAGGGCCCTGCCGAGTAAAGAGAGCGCTCGAGGGGGCATACGAGCTCAAAACTTTAGAGGGCAAGCAAGTACCCCGAGCGTGGAACGTCGTTAACCTGAGACGATACTACCTATAGATCACCAAGCAAAGTGGACTAAGTCGCTACCAGAGCCTTAAGGCTAAATGCCGAGCTAACAAGGACCTCGACATAGGCAAGCAAAGGCAAAACAGGCCGCACGAGTGCAGTAACCCGGGCAAAACGGATTGGGCATATGGTCTGTTTGGCCATACGGTTAGTTCGGAAGAAAGAGTGACCAACACTTAACCAAAAGAAAATCTTTCCATTGCAAAATACTTTGTGTACATTTCCAAATATATATATATATATATATATATACCGAGCCGGAGGTAGTTCTTCACCATCAGAAGGCACTTCAACGATACCCGAAGGTCCTGCCTCATCCTTAGAGTCCGGTTCACCGTCTGCAGCGTTGGCCATCTCCTGAGTAATGCGCGAAGTGGTTATGGCGCTAATATCGAGCTCGGGGTATGTATTCTGGATCATCCACCGGCTCAGTTTAAAGCCCCTTCTGTACGAGCCCACCATCAGGTCGTCAAAGCACGACGAGGCGATATATTCATCGACGACCTTCTTCTTGGCATCCTCGATGCCCTGAGAAAAGATCTTTGTCCTCTCCCTAATATCCTCTTGAAGGTATTCAACCTGATGCTGCAAGTCCAGCCTCAAGTCCGCCATAGGCTTCACCACCACTCCCACGGCCTCGGTATCTCTCTAAGACCTCGCCAGCCTGGTCTATGTAGCGCGAGAAGCCGCCTCAGCGCGGGAAGCCTCTTCGGCAGCTCGTGCCCGCCTTGAGCTCCTTTCCGCTTGGGCCGATAAGGCATGGATAGAAGAATTCACCTACCAAAAGGAAAAATAACAAATGTTCAAAAGAGCAATAGCAAGGAAGATAATGACAAAGAGCCCGACAAGAAATCGCTGACTTACCACCATGGCATTAGTGGCAGCATGACAAGCTACCTGGTTCAAAGGAAGCTCAGTCCATGCTGCAACCTCCTCAGGGTAAGCGGCCTCCCTACTTTTTTGAAGAGCGTGGTCGGCGACAACACGCTCCTGAACTCGCCTTGGCCTCCCGAGCCTAAAGGACCAACTCGCGTATAAGCAGACTCAGTGTAAGCGGGAGCCCCCGTATAAGCAGCCTCGACGTAAGGGGCCCCTGCCGCTTCTTGTACTGGAGGGGCCATCTCGGGCTCTCTGGGCGGATCCACTGACGGGTAGTCTGGTACCTCGGGATCCGCATCTCGGGGCAGCTCGGCACGAGTTCGTTTGGCGACTCGCTTCCTCCTCTTCATGATGTGAAACAGGTTCCCACCGCGAGTCTTCTCTGCGTCCATCGCACTTGCAAAAAGAGCTCGGCATCAAGAAAATGAAAGAACAGAAAGCAAAACAAAAGGCAAGCCTCTGAGTAAGGAACCTACCCGAACTCAGACCGGCCTTGATGAGATTGGCCTCCGTCAGATAATGGTGGCATTTTAGCCCAAGCCGTGCCCATTCTCGGAGGCCCTTCGCCGTCTCCCTATCAAGCGTAACACCAGCATCAGGGGCAGCCATCCCCCACCCGGTTTGGAACGGCCACCCCAATGCACTTCGCACCCCGAAGTAGTCCCGTTTCCACGCCGGGACCTTGTTGGGAAGATCGTGTAAAAGCTTAAACCCCGGGCGAGGAGACAGGTAATACGCCCGCCTACGAGCAGGAAGGGGACCTGCTTGCTTCTTAAGCATTAGAATGGAAAAAAATATCTCCAGGTCTAAAGGCAAGATCTGTTCGCAAAATAGGGAGATGGTCCCCACCAAGTTACGAATAGAATTGGGGTGAAGCTGACCGACAGTAACGCCGAAGTGGTTCATAACCTCGACAACGAGGGGGTGGAAAGGCAAGCGCAACCCAGCGACGAGTTGCTCCCGGAATATCACGATCTCATCGGGACCGTGTTCCCAAGGGAAATTGCCCGAGGGTATAAAGTAAGTGTACTCCCTAGGCAAGTTGAACTGGGTAATAAGGGAGTGAAGCCCCTCAGGCGTCATGGTCGAGGGCCCAAACTTGTCTAATGTCCGACCTCGACGGGAGGAGGACGCCAAACTACCCGAGGCGACTCGGCCTACGGGTTCGAACTCTTCCTCGAGCTCTACCTCGGGTTCACTAGAGCTGTCAGGGGGATGCGGCTCGGTTCGTAGAACCTGCATCTGACCCCCTCGAAGAACTGTCTGAGCTATTCGAGCTAGACATCGGGAGGAAAAGGATTCTAGGAAAGTACTCACCCAGAAAAAGCAAACGGACTACGGGAACTTGAACGCGAGCTAAAAACTTGGATGCGAACTGAAACTTGGACGCGAGCTCAAGAAGCAAAACGCAGGATAATGACAATGAAAAGCGACTGGGGTCCCCCACTATTTATACCCACAATAACCGAAAATCA
The DNA here is from genome assembly GCF_000365185.1 of Nelumbo nucifera. The sequence goes on from NW_010729087.1 coordinate 758,540, forward strand.
ACGGTTCTGATCAAGGCAAATCCAACGCCCCGCAGTCGCGCTGACCGCACGTCTCCTGAGACCGAGACGTGACTGGCCGCACGTCTTTTGAAACTGAAGGAGCGTCGGTGCACGTCTCCCCACGTTAAAGGCGGCAACTGCGTGTGTTTTCAAATTTGAAATAACGCCCGCTGTCACGTCTCCCAGCGGCGCGTTTTTTAATTTTTGAAATAAACGCGTGCTGTCACGTCTGTCAGCATTTATAGACGGATTGACGCGTTTCCCAACTTTTTGGCGCTCGAGAAACCCGGAAAAATCCTGACGAACGCGCACTTCGCGCTATCAGTCAAACTAGTTTGAAATACGGGTCAAATCCACCTGCCACCTCACGAACTCCCCGCGCCAGGGCAAGCCCCTTTGCGCGAGGAGTGGGGGGCAATTGATGAAGGAAGATTTGGCCCGACCTCGTAACCACTCAACACGTGGAAAAGGCAATAGCTTGGCACAACAGTACGCCCAAGGCGCGAGCTCCAAAAGGAGGAACCAGCGGTCCGAACTCTCCCTTTGACCCCGGGCCTTACAATGAGCACAAAGGGCAACAACCCGAACTGGCCCGCCCCAGGGCAGTTCGGGCCACACCTCTATCCGAACTCAAGACTTCACCTCGCACACCACTCCAGCACTTCGCCCCCAGGACGCCGAATTGAACAACTGTACCGTACCTGACACCAAAGGGGTCCGTATCCTAAGGCGGCGCACCTGTCTGACTTGGGATCTGACGCTTGACAAGCCGCACTTCAACGGCCACCTGCCACCGCCATCTCCAGTTACAGTGATGGCTCCGACAAAGAGAGCAGTGGCGGTTCTGCCCTAGCAGAGGTGATGACACCCGAACTGGCAGAAGCGCAAAGGTAATCATACCCGACCTGACAGGAGCTTGGGAGTGAGTGTGCGAAGTGGTTATAAAAGGCCCCCTTCCCCCCAAGAAGAGAGGTAGGTGATAACTTTGCGCCATCTGGTTTTTTATCTTGCCTTTGAGGAAATACTAACGTGAGCTTCAGAGCATTCTCACCGGGTTCTTCCCCAGAGATTATTCGTCTCCTCCATTTCAGGCACCTTTTGCTCCAGCCCGAAGCAAGATCGTTAATAGATAGGACTGGCCGGATTGTGCACTATCAATTATGATTAAAAATAAATAAGACACAATTACTATCTTACCCCAAAAATGTTCTCAACGGCCGAGGCAACAGTTGAAGTTTTTCCTTTTGAATATGCCTCACATGAGGATGTGCTTCTAGGCACGCGCCTCACACATTTAAATCACATGGTTTATCTTGTAATCGCCATTAGAGTGGTCCGATCAAATAGACCACTGCAGTGCTGGAGGTGTCTGGCTTCGACATACTGCCGTCGACTTAATTGTTAGAATCACCAAATTCAATGTAGCATTAAACCACTCCAAGTGTTCAAACTGCATAGACTATCACAATGATGTATTGTCTAGGTTGAGCCGTCTGGTTCTTTGAATTGTTATAAAAATTAATTGGTCTAACCAACTAGTTGAACCATCCATTCCGATAAGGCAATAACTGACAATGGATGAAGTACCAGTGGGGCCGACCACTTTGGACCGGTTGGTCTATTAAGTAATTGGCAAAAGTTGGTTGGCTCAACCATAGATTGAAAACATATAATTGACTGTCCTATTTAGGACCAAATGTCATATATATATATCTGATATTTGTCAAAATAGTTTCAATAAAAATGAAAGAAAATACTAATTTTCAGACAAGCAAAAATATGAATCGATTCAATTATTAATCAAAATAAAAGCATGAACTAAAACCATTATAATCGATTCAATCGTTTCAGGTCCGTTGGATAGATCTGACCCATTGATAGCCGAACCCATACTCTTGAGTCTTATCTTAATAGTAGAAGCAAGTCCTGTTTTAGAAGTGTGTGGGGGCGGGGGGAGGGTTAGCCAAAATGGGAAATGTAGTATGTATTTGGTACATCTTCTATTTATTAAATAAATGTTTATATTTGATTTGTCTTTAAAACCAAGAAAAAACTAGTTGATTAACATATTGTTGAGATTTATTGACAGTTAGACGTCACTAACGTTATATAAATTGAACAATGGAACAGTAAATAAACACTTTTGTGTGAGAAGAAGTGTTAATATGAAGTTTATTACAAATGTTGACTTACACATAAATCAAAACAAGAATTTATTACTATTTAGGTATAGGAAATAAATGTGATAAATGCTGATTTTGTGATGACATGGCACCGTTTGATAATGGAAGTTATACCACGGTTACCACCCCAGTGGGTGAGAATCGTGAGATCTTATTTTTGTGGTGATTTGACACCTCCGTGGCGCTCATGCCCGTGACACTAGCATAGGACAAAGTTACAATCCACCGTCACAGCGTCACCGTGGTATACTGGTATTTTCATAATTGCAGAAAACCTATTTTCACGGTTGCCCTTTTGTGATTTGAGAACTCCCGTCATTGAGAGGGCTGGCTGGTGATGATAGCATCGTTTTCTTTGACCAAGATAGCCATGTCGGGAGCGTTCTCGTCTGATCCCTAGAGATTTATGCCTATGACAGGTAGATGCACTCTACATACGGGTTTATCAATCTACTCAAATCCAACGGTTCAAGACTCTTGCACCTGGTCCTATAATCCTCTCGTGCATTTTCTAACATTTTTCCCTTTCCTTCTCCACCTCCATCTCTTTGCTTCGGCGTCCGTTGGCCCTTCCAATCTCAGGCGCCGTTGGAGTTCCGACGAAACCCAACATCTCAGATCTTGTTTTTTTTTTGGTTTTGTTTTGTTTCATATAACTCTGAATTTCTGGTGAATATGAATTGTTTGGTGTGATCAGGTATGCTTACTTTCTCTCTGTCAAATCATATTTTCAATCATTCATAGCAACTGCTAAATGTCAGTCCCAAACAACTACTTTTAAAATCGAGAATTTTCTATTGTCACAAGAATTTGGAGTATTGCAGTAATTAGTTTACTTTGATTAGACTCCTTTCCTTTCTTATAAACTCGAATTTCTCAAGAGATATTTCTCTGCTTTCTTCGTCCGTGTTTTTTACGTCATTGGTCTATTGGCTTTTGATTGATCTCTGCGCATTTCTATCATTTTGATTTACTATTTATCAAATTTAATTACTTTACGTGAATCTAGGACTAGTTACTTGCAATTGATTGGTGAATGCATCTGATTTTGGATTAAATATTTTCCTGGTGTAAAAACTTCAGTTATTTTGCTCACAAAACCCATTTGGTCTTGCCAAAAAAAAAAAAAAGAAAACAAAAATCATTTTGTGGTCTTTATCTGCACTTTCAATTGGACTAGAGTTCTTTCTTTTGGCTTACTTTTTTTTTTTTAATAATTTTTTTTCTGTTTAACTGAAGATACATGTATTGGTGATTATGGTTATTTTTGTTCCTATGTTATAGTGGGCATTGCAGGATAATCATGGTAAATTAACCATGGTTGACGTTTATATAAAATTCTAAACATATTTTGGCGTTCAGGTCAGTTGATGGGCTGGAATGAAACTTCTTTTCCAAATGATTTGGTTCAGAACAGTTGATGGGCTAGAATGAAACTTCTTTTCCAAATGATTTGGTTCAGAACAGTTGATGGGCTGGAACGAAACTTCTTCTCCAAATGATTTGGTTCAGAAGTGTTGATGTGCCATAAATCTTGACGGGAAGCATGAACTTCGTTAAGGGTGTTGCTGACCTCATTCGGAGAACATCCAGTGGCCATTCTGGAGATTCTGGTTCATGGTCACATAAGTTCTCTTCTCCATCTCCAAAGATCTGTTTTAGGTACTTCTATCCTGTGATTTCCCATAATGATGCTTATATCCTTTTTCATTGCATATGTCTTGCCATTATGTATGCTTTTTTTTTTTTAATATCTTAGTCAACCTAATATTTGCAGGATATTACAATTCAGAAAGTTTTCCTTTTTTTTTTTCTTCTCTGAGTTGCTTGTCCTTCTTATTAGATTATCCTATATCAGAAACAGAAAAAAAAGGCAAACATAGATGCTACCTTATCAACCCATCCAGATTGTACTCTCTTTTGTTTTAATGAAATTTTCTTTTTTTTACTTATCGAAAAAAAACATAGGAGTATGTAGGTGGATACAAGACCAGCATACAAATGCTTGAAATTATGGTTTTTACTTGCAAAGTGTTTTGAAATGCTTGAGTAAGACTTCAGAGATCTTATTGAAGGGCAATCCTCCTAATGGCTTCACTATGGTGGTAGCTCAATCCTAAACCCTGGGTTGGTTTGCATAGTTTTTCCTATAGAGTGGATCATAGCATCTTTTTGGTTTTAGTAGTCCCATTGATGTTACAAACTAGTCCGAAGTGTGAGTCAGGTCCCTCTTAATCAATTTCTGTATTGCAAAGCAGGGGAAACTATCCTCCCTAGTCTTGCCATAGAAGGTAATTCATTAACACAATTAGATGGGGGGAGTGAGGATATTGGCCCTTGGTATCTTGTTCACTGCATTAATGAAACTGGGAGATTTTGGTTGGAATTAAGGCACATAATATATTGGATTCTTGGAAATAAATGCAACATTTAACAGTGTGGATATAGATGTGGTTTGGGAAGAAGTGGAGGAGCTAGATGAGGTTTGGGAAGAAGTGGAGGAGCTAGATGTGTGGATATATATTACCAATATCCTTTTTCATTCTTCTTAACAGTGTCTCATCTGAATTTTTCCAAGTCTCCAGAGGGTCGAGACAAGGGGATCCAATCTTCTCCTTGCTATTTGTATTAGTGATGGAAGTGCTGAATCTACTTATGAAGAAAGGAGTTCAAAAGGGCTGGTTTGAAGGCTTCAAAGTGGGTTTAGATGGTCCGTGTATTTCTTACCTTCAATATGCAGATGACACGCTCTTTTTTTGGATGCATCTGTAAATTAGTCCTCTGGAAAGGTTGGGAGGAAGAGAAGAAAGTTTATCTTGTCAGTTGGGATCAAGTCTGCCTCCCCATGGAGGAAGGAGGGCTGGGTTTAAGGAAAATTAAGGTCTTTAATTCGGCTCTCCTTAGTAAATGGATTTAGAGATTTTCTCAAGAAAGAAGTGCATGGTGGAGGAATCTTATAGCAGCCAAATATGGTGTGAATAGGGGCAGCTGGAGTTCTCAGGATCCCCTACCAAATTGGGGCTGTTCCATTTGGAAAGGCATTATGAAAAATTCCCCACTTTTGGGGAAGGTTTAAGCTTCAAAGTTGGGAGAGGTGACATAATCAGCTTCTGGAAGGACCCTTGGTGCTTGGAGAATCCTCTATCTGAGATTTTCTCTCTCTTGTTTCAGTGTGCTGCAAACCAAGATGCCTATTGCTGAATCCTATTCCATCTCGGGTAATGTTGTGACCTGGGTTCCCTAGTTTAGAAGAAATTTGTTTGACTGGGAATTGGAAGCGGTTTTGGGACCGCTGGCAACTCTCCAAGATCAGAAAATTGACTCCACTGTGGAAGATGAGTGGAGGTGGAAATGGAGTAATGATGGGTGTTTCTCAGTCAAGTCAATGCCTCTCAAACTCAGCAGTTCAGGTGCAGTGAATTTTCCAAGTAAGCAGATTTGGAACTCAATCAGCCCTTCCAAAGTCAATTTCCTATTCTGGACTATGGCCTTGAACAAGTGTCTGTCCAGAGTTAATCTTGAAAGAAGAGGAATGCAGCTATCAGATGTCTCTTGTGGTCTATATGGGCTGCAACTTGAGTCTACAGATTATCTGTGCCTGCATTGTCTAGTTGCTGCCCAGGTGTGGGATCACTTTCTTAGTGCTGTGGGTATGCTGGGTCACGCTGAAATCTGTCAAAGACCTATCATGTTGCTGGATAATTAGGGGCTTGAAGGAAAAAGGAAAGCTGGTGTGGAGTACCTGTGGCTGTTCTTTGGCCCATTTGGACTGAAAGAAATAACAGAATTTTCTGTAATAAAAAGAAAAGTCCAGATGAGATTGTGCAGAGTGCAGTCAGTAAACTGGTCTCCTGGGTAGCTGTCAGTCCAGTTTTCAACCATATGAATGTTTTCCAGTTTCTTAGGAATCACCCTTTCTGGTGTCTGTAACTGTTGTTGAGGTTTGATCTGTCACTATGTAGACAGATCTCTGTTGTATCTTCCTTCAGTTTTTAATAAAATTACCTTACTTTTTTTTAAAGAGCTATTTTGGCAAATTTTGAGATGTTGACAGGGATGAAAGTGAATCTAGAAAAAAAGCCTCTTGGTTGGAGTTGGAGACTTAAGTCGAGAGGATATGGAGCAGTTTGCAACTGTGCTGGAATGACCCGAGAAGATCGAAGAAGGGGCCGTTGCTGAGTGGCGACTTGAGAAACCTTTTCACATTAGGAAGCTTAAAGCTGGTTTTTTCTTGTTCATCTTTAAATGCAAGGAGGAGGCAAGTGACATCTTGTTGAGTGTACAGAATAAGGTTTGAGAACCTGATCTCAGAGTTGGGAGATGGAATCCTCTAGTCGGAGTAATCAGGGATATGGGTCCTCTGAATATGGTGTAGGTTACTGTTTTTGGGATACCCTTGCATGTGTGGAGCTTTCAAACTTTTAAGACAGTGGGAGATGCTTGTGGTAGATTTAGATTTGTTGACGCTAGAACAATTTTGTGGAGAAACCTTGTTGCTGCTCGTATTTTAATTAAAGTCGATGAAATCCACCTTGTTCCTACTTCTCTTTCTCTTCGTTTTGCCAGTGAATCCTTCAACTTGAGACTGGTTGTTGAAGGATCTTACCCAACAAGGTGGATTGAGAACATGGAATTGTGAAGAGGAGAGACCCATAAGATTAGTTTGGGTTCTGGCGATGTTGGAAGGAAGATGAATAGTGAGGCCTAAAGGAATGAGCACAAGGTTGAAGATGAGAGTATTTTTTTAAGCAAAAATATTTATGATTCGGTTGGGGTTTTTACCTTGGGTTGCATAATGGACAGTGTAAGTAGAGTTCCACAGAGAATTAAAAGTGGTGGGGCGAATAGGCTGGGACACATGGTAAAGGAAGAAAGGAGAGTTTTGGGGAGATGAAAGAAAAGGAAAAAGTTGGTTTTTCAGAAGACGAAGAGACGACTCAGGCAGGAAAAGCTGGAGAAAGCTCGATTGCAGTCCAAACTTTGAAGACAAAGGTCATCAATAATGTTGGAGAGTTTTCTGCGAAGCGTCATTTCAATTTAAGGGTTTCGAACAAGAGAAATTTCAAGCGATTACGAAAAGTTAGAGGTGTACATTTCAGTTTAAATTTTATGGGAAGAGGCATTGGAGTCTGAGTCTCGAGACTACTCATGAAGTGTTTCCGTAGAGTGCTCAATGTGGAAGCTCTGTTGTTCCCCTCTCAATCTAAGAGAATTCTGCGATTAAAGGAAGAGGGGGAAGACAAGTTCGATTCAGCAAGCAGGTAAGTTTATCTCTTTTGGTGACTTTCTTGTCGAGATATTTTCATTTTTGTCACAGACATGGAATCTAAAGGAGGGGACTCAAGTGGCTGTTTGTTTAGAAGGCTCGGAAGGTCAAAAGGAAGGAAGGGAGGTGGTTTTTGGGGAAGTAGCAAAGGAGTTAGTGAGGTGGGAAGGGGAGGACAAGGATTGTTTGGAAGGGCTGGCTGTGGAGGGGATGATGCTAAGAGTGTGAATACTGAATTTGGTGATGAGGTTGCGAGAGAGGCTTTGGATAAGAATGAAAAAAGTGGCTGTTCTGTGGACTGCGAGGATTTTCAACAGTTTGAAATCTCAGTTGGTCGTATAGGAGTTCATTTAGGGTGGAGAAGAGCTATGAACAAAGTGTAATAGGACCCACAGAAAGGAGTGAAAAGAGAGCCAAGCAAGTGTCGCCTTGTTCATGTGTCTAAGGTTTTCTCGAGGTTGAAAGACAGATTGATTAGGGCAGGTCCTTCTAACAAATAATAAGAGAGTGTACAGAAGGAAGAGATTAAAACGTTTAGATGCAAAGAAGAAGGATAATGAAAGGATGGGGGAGGAGATTCTGTAGAAGGGGAGGTGAAGTCGACCCTGACAAAAGAAGGGTCAGGGGAAAAGAAGGGGTAGATCAAGCTGGTGCGGGTAGCCCTACTTTGTCTCAACAAGCCGACAAAGAGGGGGGGGGGGAAGTGGAGATTAAGACCTTGGTGGATAGGGAGGTTGAAATTGGCAAGAGTTTAGGGCTGTTCTTTTGGGTAGGTGAAGAGTTTGCTAGAAACGCTTTTGAAAAATTTGAATTGAGTAAAAGGGAGGAGAAATTGAAGAAGATGAGGCAACGGAAAGAAGAAAAAAATTGGGATGAGGAAGATGATGGGCTTAACAAGTCGTTCGATCCTGAAGACTACCCGATGTTTGAAGGGTGGTTTTGTCTTTCTTTTTGTCAGTTTTGCGTCTTTGAAAGCCTTGTTGTATGAAGGGGGGGGGTCCCAGTTTTCCTCTTGTTTGTTTCGTGACTCTGTAAGCTTTGCTGTATGAGGGGGGTGGGATTTCTCAGTTTTTCTTTTGGTTAGTCTTGTGTCTTTGTAAGCTTTGTTGGGTGGTAGTTCGTGTGTTATCTTAACACCCCTGTAGTGCTGTAATATGCTCTTATTTTATCAATAAATTTTTTCTTTTACTCTTAAAAAAAAACAGTATTTTAATCACTGATCACTACTTGAAGATCAGAGGATTCAACTCGAAAAGCTACTGTTATCTGTGCAACTTGGATGAGGAGACAGTTCTCCATCTGTTCTTTTCTTGCAAAGTGGCAAATTTTATATGGAAGCTCTATTCTTTAGTGTCTTTCAACCATCATCTCTGGCAGAAATTTTCTCTTGGTGGCCAAAACTTAGAGGAAGCAAGAAAGCCAGAATCTTGTGGAGCTGCATTCCATTTGCGGTCTGCTGGTCACTATGGAACCAGAGGAACAGAAGATTATTTGAGAATAAATCAAAGAGCATCAATCTATTGGTAGCAGCAGTGGAGTGCCTACTGCTGGGAAATCTTTCAGGGAAGCATTTTTTGATAACTGAGACGTTTTATTAATGAAAATAAAAATGAGGTAATTAGTACAAGCATTCCTATGGTAGGGTAGCGATTACTACCCTACCTCAACAGTGTTACAAATAATTACAAGCTAGCCCAAAACATTTGGTTTCTGTTTGTTAGAGTTCACAGAAAGGGGTATTTTTGTCATTTGGGTGCATCTGTGTGAGAGTGAAAGGTCTGTTTTATTTATGTTTAAGTTGTGTGTCCCATCACTTATGAGGTTCAATATTGACTTTCTTGTAACCAAGCTTATGTGAGATAAATGCAACTGGGTCGACTAGAGAGGATAGTTTTTCCTCATCTTGCCGAACCTTTCTTCTTCCTTCTCTTCTTCTTCTCTACTTTAACCTAGAATCCAATAGGGATTTTACATGGTATCAGAGCAATAAAACCTGGTTTTCTTTTCCTTTTTTTTTTCTTTTTTTCTCACTGTTTTTCTTCTTCCTGGGTTCGCTACCAACCAGTCCAGCCTACTTTGATTTTCTTCTAGCCTGAGTTGCAGCTTGTCAAGAGGCCAAAAAGGAGTGGTCGTTTTGTGGTTTTGGAGGTGAGTATGCCTCTAGTTACTGAGGTGGTGTACTAGAAGCCCTCTATTCTGTGATACGAAGAGGGCTGTTTGTGGACAGGTATGAACAGGTCTGTTTTTCGCCCAAGTAGTGAACTGTAGATGCTGTATTTTGGTTCAAAATTTTTTTTTGGAGGTATGAAGTGACTAGCATGCAGTGGTGTGGTGTTCTCCTCTGTTTATACCTCGTATGTGTGCTAGACGTAGTTGTTTTTGGCTGCTGAAGTTCATGACTGCAGTGGTGTGGTGGTGGTATACTGTGTTGAATGGTGTGTGGATGTTTCTGAATAGTTGAAAGTAAACCCTTGTGTCGTGTAGTGGTGTTCATACTGATTTCTGTGGTGGTGTTCATACTTTCTTGTGAGGAGAGCAAATTTAGTTGAAAATGTGTTCAACTGGAGATGATAGTGACAACAAAACTGGAGTTATGATCTCTCCAGGTTATCTGAATGTTCAAATGACATCCATTAAGCTGAATGGTGAGAACTATGTGCCTTGGGCCAAGTCGGTGGAAGTGTTCTTGAAGGCCAAGAAGATAGTGAAGCATGTGAGAGAGGAAAAACCTTACTTTGACTCTCTTGGGTTTAGTGACTGGGAGCAGGAGGATGCTCAAATTATGACATGATTGTGGAATAGCATGGAACCAAAAATCAGTATGAACTTTATGTTCCTAGATACAGCTAAAGAGATCTGGGATCATGCTAAGAAACTGTATTCCGGGCAAGACTATAACTAGGGTGTATCAGTTGTACCAAGAGTACTTCAATCTGAAGCAAGGCAGCCAGAGCTTGGAAGAATACTATGCAAGTTTGAGGAACATCAGAAATGAACTTAATGTGTACCATCCCCTGACACCGGATGTTTAGGTTCAGCAACAACAACGTGAGCAACTTGATGTGACTAGATTTCTGGTAGGTTTGAAGGTTGAATATGAACCTATCCGTGCACAATTACTGGGGGGGTCTGCCCTTCCTTCACTTGAAGAAGTGTTTGCCCGTCTTAGGAGGACATCTATTGAGTCTACAGAGCATTCTTCTCTCTTAGACAGATCTGGTTTAGTGGTTGCTAAAGGTGGAGGCCGTGGAAATAGAGGTGGTGGTAGTGGTGGCCGTGGACTTCCAGGAAATCGAGGTGGTCCCATGTTTAACCGTGCTGGTGGCCGGAGTGGAGGTCGAGACTCAGGGGGAGGTCGTGGTAAAGGAAGAAGTAATGCTCCTAGGAAGTGTACTTACTGTGGATTAGAGGGGCACACTGTTAATTTCTGCTATGATTTACATGGTCCACTCAACACTTGGGCTAACCATGCTATGACTAGGGGCAGTGGTACAATTAGTGAAAATCCGCAAAGGATCAGATTCCCTCCACATCTACTGGTGTTTCTGGGAATGACGCAGCGTGGAAGCAATAAACCGGGCTGGCTATGCAAGCACCGAGCGAACCAAGTTTCTAGCGAAACAAAAAAGAGAGAAAATCTCTAGAGGAGAGAGAAAAGGTGGCGAGAATTGAAGAGGAAATCTGAAGTGTGTATTAACTGAAAACAATAGCAGTATTTATAATACATCTGGAAATCATAGAATAACTAGGAAAGAACAACTAAGATAGATATCAACACATCTAATTTGGATAGGATCGAATTCTTCTTGATCTTGATCTTGATAGGATCGAATTCTTTGCCATGATCTTCACCGTCCGATCTCCAGGCATGAATCTTGGAAGCCTTGGATTATCTTGATCTCTGGAATTCTTGATTATCTTGAATTCTTGAATTCTTGATTATCTTGAATTCTTTGATGGATCTTGAATCTTTCTTGACTTATCTTGAATTCTTGAATTCTTGATTATCTTGAATCTTGGACTTATCTCTTTCTTGGATCTTGACTTATCCTTATCCTAGGAGCTGCCGCCCCTAAGGTGATGTGGGCCTTGKGATGGGCCTCCATCATTCTCCCCCACTTGGAAAGAACTCGACCCCGAGTCGTGACTAGGATATGCAAGTGTCATCTCTGGCAGGTAGCGATGGATGTCAGCAACATTGAAGGTCTTAGAGATACCCATATGATCTGGTAGGTCCATGACATATGCATTGTCGTTGATTTTCTTCATGATTTTGTATGGACCGTACTTTCGAGGCTGCAACTTGTTGTATTTTCCCACGGGAATCCTTTCCTTCCTCAAGAATACCATAACTTCGTCACCGACGTCAAATACTTGGGGCCGACGATGCTTGTCTGCTGCCAACTTGTACTTGGCGTTGGTTTGCTCTAGTTTCTGCTTCACGGCTTCTTGGACGGATTGGATCTGGTCCGCCATCTGTTCTGCGGAGGCACTGACACCGGGTACTCTGGGTAGTTTTACTAGGTCCAGTGCATGATTTGGAACCTTCATGTAGACAATGGAAAATGGAGATATACCTGTAGAACTGTGTACTGCATTATTATAGGCGAACTCAGCCTGTGCAATGGCGAAATCCCATTGTTTTGGCCGCTTCCAACATATACTGCGAATCAAGTTACCAAGGGTCCGGTTCACCACCTCGGTTTGTCCGTCTGTCTGCGGATGGGCTGTGCTGCTGAAATTTAGTGATGAATCAAATAACCTCCATAGGGTCATCTAGAAGTGGCTTAAGAACCTTGTGTCTCGATCTGAGGTAATAGTCTTGGGTACCCCATGTAGACGGACAATCTCCCTGAAAAATAATTTGGCTGTTGTTGATGCATCTGCTGTTTTCTTGCATGGGAGGAAGTGAGCCATTTTGGAGAACTTGTCAACCACCACGAAGACGGAGTCCATGTTCCTTTGGGTCTTTGGCAGGCCTAGCACAAAATCCAAGGACAGGTTTTCCCAAATAGCAGTAGGAACGGGTAGGGGTATGTAGAGACCAGTGTTTTGGGTTTGTCCCTTAGCTGTTTGACAAATATAGCATCTACTCACAATGGTGGACACATCCCTTCTTAATTTCGGCCAGTAGTAACGCCCCTTGACTGCTTCCATTGTCTTGTCCCTTCCCAGGTGTCCTGCTAATCCACCCCCATGCAGATCCCTGATAATCTTTTTGTGGAGGGACGTGCAAGGGATGCACAACTGTTCTCCTTTCATAAGGAACCCATCATGAATGTAGAAATCATCTGCTGGCTGTCAATTCACACATTTCTCCCACACCTGTTGGAAGTCCTCATCCTGGGCGTATAGGTCTTTTAGGCACTCAAAACCCATAATCTCAATACTGAGGGTCTTGATGAGGGCTATTCTTCTGCTAAGGGCATCGACCACTTTATTCTGTTGTCCAGCCTTGTACACAATTTTGTATGGGAATTTGTCAAGGAATGCAGACCATCTAGCATGCAAGTCACTCCTTAATTGTTTTTGCCCACTGAGATATTTTAGGGCCTGGTGGTCAGTGTAAAGGACAAATTCCTTTGCAATTAAATAGTGTTCCCATGTTTTCAAGGTTCTTACCACAGCATAGAACTCTTTGTCATAAGTGGACCACTTTCTCCTAGCTTCACTTAGTTTTTCACTGAAGAAAGCAATGGGTCTCTTTTCTTGGGACAATACAGCCCCTATGCCAACTCCACTGGCATCACATTCAACTTCAAACAGTTTATCAAAATTTGGTAARGCAAGGACAGGAGCAGTACATAATTTCTCTTTTATGAGAGCAAAACTTTGCTCTTGTTCTTCTTCCCATTGAAATTTTTCCTTTTTCAAACATTCAGTGATGGGGGCTACAATACTGCTAAAATGTTTAATAAATCGCCTGTAGAAAGTTGCTAACCCATGGAAGCATCTCACATTTGTGACATTTGATGGGGTCGTCCACTCCCTAATGGCTTTCACTTTTTCTTCATTTACTTTAATTCCTTCCTTGCTCACAATGAATCCCAGGAATAATAAATTATCACTCATAAAAGTGCATTTTTTCAAATTAGCATATAATTTATTTTCCCTTAATGCTTTTAGGACCTCCCTAATATGTCCCATATGCTCAGTGATAGATTTGTTGTAAATTAAAATATACCACAACAAATTTACCAGTAAAGGGACACAGTACCTGGTTCATCAGCCTCATGAATGTGCTGGGTGCGTTGGTTAGTCCAAAGGGCATGACTAACCATTCGAACAAGCCATCTCTAATCTTGAACGCTGTCTTCCATTCATCTCCGGGGCGGATTCTGATCTGATGGTATCCACTCCTGAGATCGATTTTTGAGAAAACCACAACCCCATTAAGCTGATCTAGCATGTCGTCCAGCCTAGGAATGGGGAATTTGTATCCAATAGTAATTTTGTTAATAGCCCTGCTGTCGACACACATTTTCCAACTGCCATCCTTCTTGGGTGTTAGCAAAGCTGGTACTGCACAAGGACTCATATTGACTTGAATGTGCCCCTTTTTCAACAATTCTTCTACCTTCTCCCGTAAAATTTCATTCTCCTTGGGGCTCATCCTGTAATGTGGGAGGTTAGGTAGACTAGCACCTGGAACAAAGTCAATATGCTGTTGCACATCTCTCATAGGAGGGAGTTCATTTGGAACTACATCATGGAATTCATCCAGTAGTCCCTGCACTTCCACTGGAATTTTATTTTCCTCCAGGGTCTCATTCATATGTTCTCCCTTTACTACTAACAAATGTACCTCATGGGTATCCTTACATTCCTTCATAAATTCAACATGATGATGGGTAATAGTAAGAAAATTTTTCTCATTTGCTTTTGGGTCCTTAGGAATATTCTTTTCAGCCATGGGTAACAAGGTGTAGCGTATACCTTCCTTTTCAAGTTGGTAGGTATTCTTCCTACCCATGTGCCTCGCATCTGTATCAAATTGCCAAGGCCTACTCAACAAAATATGGCAAGCATCCATGTCTACAATATCACAATATATTTCATCATTATACTTACTAATAGAAAATGGTACCTTGCAGCGTTCCTCCACTCGTACGCCGCCTCCTTCCTTAATCCACCCAATTGTGTATGGGTTTGGATGTTTTTCAGGAAGTAACTGTAATTTTTGTATGACATCCCTGCAAATAATATTTTCTTGACTGCCACTATCAATATTTAAATCAAATAATTTACCCTTGACAGTACATCTAGTACGGAACAACCTGTGCCTTTGAGAGGTATCTTGATTTTTCTGGGACAGCATTAATTTTCTCACAACACAAGTATACTCTTCATGTTCGTATGGACCCTTTTCATCTTCCCCATCAGGCCCACAGTATACTTCCTCCTCCACATCTTCTTCCTCCTCCCTTTCTACCATATTAACTGCCTTTCTCCTGGGACAGTCACTGGACCTTTGTCCAACCTCATTACATTTAAAGCATTTAATAGGAGCAGGTTTTGCATAGGGATTACTGGGTTTAGGAGGGTTGGAAGGGTTACCTCGAGTATGTCCTCCTGTAGTAGCCTTACCGGCGTTACTTGTACTTGCCGGGTGAGAAGGTTGTACTGCCGGGGCTGATTTGTTCCTGTCAACAGTTGCCGGTCTGTTGTCGCTCTCGCTGTACTAGCGATAATTATCACCACGTGCCTTGTCTTGGAACATCAATTCTGCTTTCAAGGCTAGGTTCCTTGCTTCCTGCACACTGAGAACCATTTGTACACTAATCTTATCTCTGATGGACGGTCTCAAACCGCTCAGATAACGGGCTGCCTGCTGGTTATCACTTTCAGATAATTGATTTCTT
>NW_010729087.1:774965-794760 GCF_000365185.1 Nelumbo nucifera
TGATAGGATCGAATTCTTTGCCATGATCTTCACCGTTTGATCTCCAGGCATGAATCTTGGAAGTCTTGGATTATCTTGATCTCTGGAATTCTTGATTATCTTGAATTCTTGAATTCTTGATTATCTTGAATTCTTTGATGGATCTTGAATCTTTCTTGACTTATCTTGAATTCTTGAATTCTTGATTATCTTGAATCTTGGACTTATCTCTTTCTTGGATCTTGACTTATCTTTATCCTTGGAGCTGCCGCCCCTAAGGTGATGTGGGCCTTGGGATGGGCCTCCATCAGGGAAGGAGATGGTGAGTGTACTTCGTGCAATATATGAGCAGTTCATTCAAACATCTTCTCAGCAGAACACAACTACCCTTGCCCATTCAGGTATGGTTTGGTAGGTTCAGTGAAGTAGTGAAAAACTTTGGGATGAAACAGTGTCAGGTAGACCATTTTGTGTTCATCCATGATTCAAAAGATGGGAAGATCTTGCTAGTTGTGTATGTGAATGATATTGTCATAACTGGGAGTGACAGTAATGGAATTGACAGGTTGAAGAAATTTCTACAAGACCACTTCAATACGAAAGATTTGGGTAAGTTGAAGTACTTCCTGGGAATAGAAGTTGCGAGGTCAAGACATGGAATTAAATTATGTCAAAGAAAATATGTTCTTGACCTACTTGAAGAAACAGGATTGTTAGGTGCTAAACCAACAGAGACTCCTATGGAACTGAATGTCAAGTTGAGTGTTGATGTAGGTGAGGAGTTTGATGACCCTGGAAGATATAGGAGGTGGGTGGGAAAGCTGAATTATCTGACTATTACCTGATCAGATATATCATTTGTTGTGAGTATGGTGAGTCAGTTTATGAAACATCCTTGGATTCCTCATTGGGAAGCAGTTCTAAGGATTGTTAGGTACCTGAAGGGGGCTCCAGGCCGTGGTTTGCTATATAAAAGTGGAGGGCCCCTTGAGATAGTAGGATATATAGGTGCTGATTGGGCTGGTTCTATATCAGACAGGAGATCAACTACAGGGTATTGTACCTTCCTTGGTGGCAATCTTGTAACTTGGAAGAGCAAGAAACAAACTGTGGTGGCAAGGAGTAGTGCAGAAGGTGAATATAGAGCTATGGCTCATAACACATGTGAACTAGTATGGTTGAAGAACTTGTTACAGGAGATGGGGTTCTCATTTGACAAACCCTTGAGACTACACTGTGATAACCAAGCAGCTGTTCACATGTTATGGGCCTGGGAGTAGGATCTCGTCACGGGTCGGTCCACGGGGAAAACCTCCTGTTTTCCCTTGTTCCTCCCTGCTCTTGATGAACCTATCTTGCCGCCCTAAAAGGTGATTTGTTCAAGAGATCTCCAACTCTTCTTTGCTCTCTTTCTTGAGTGAAATTTTCGATGCCTTTATTGAATAATATCAGCTCCTTAAATAGGAGATTACAAGAGATAAGAGTCCTACTTTTAGGAAGACTCCCTACTAATCTATCCTACTGAACTGATAAGATAAGATAAGACTGAACTGATAAGATAAGATAAGACTCCCTTAATCTATCCTACTGAACTAATAAGATAAGATAAGACTCCCTTAATCTATCCTACTGAACTGATAAGATAAGAACTGTATCTAGCTAGAATTAGATAAGATGAGAATCANATAAGATAAGATAAGACTCCCTTAATCTATCCTACTGAACTGATAAGATAAGAACTGTATCTAGCTAGAATTAGATAAGATGAGAATCAGCAAATCTTGCTCCTTTTACTGCTGTTGCCGGCAGTGATATGTCTTCCCAATAAAAGCTTCCACATCATCACATCTCTTCCAATCCAGTCTTCCATGAGAGAACCAAGCATATTGAGGTTGATTGTCACTTTGTAAAAGAGAAAGTGATCAGTGGAGTGATAATCACATCTCATGTGAGCTCGGGAGATCAGTGGGCAGATCTCTTTACAAAGGGATTGTCTTGAGGTAGAGTAGATTATATTTGTAACAAGCTGAGACTATATGACATATACTCTCCAGCTTGAGGGGGAGTGTTAGAGTTCACAGAACAGGGGTATTTTGGTCATTTGGGTGCATCTGTGTGAGAGTGAAAGGTCTGTTTTATTTATGTTTAAGTTGTGTGTCCCATCACTTATGAGGAGCAATATTGACTTTCTTGTAACCAAGCTTATGTGAGATAAATGCAAGTGGGTTGACTAGAGAGGATAGTTTTTCCTCATCTTGCCAAACCCTTCTTCTTCTTCTTCTTCTTCTTCTTCTTCTTCTTCTTCTCTTCTTCTTCCTTCTCCTCTTCTTCTCTACTTTAACCTAGAATCCAATAGGGATTTTACACTGTTAACCCCTTGCTTAGCTAAATCATCAGGCATCAGCTAACCCATTTACAAATCTTTGCAAGTCTTTGCACTCATTTTTATGTTTATAATTTTTTTGATCAATACATTCTATATTTATAATCGTGCTCCTTTTTGGCCATTCAATCTGCTAAATTCATTTCTATAATTCCATAATGCTTTCTGACTATTTTGTAACCATCCAGTGACAATTTAGAATCACCTTCAATGATTAACTTTGTGATGCTCATTTCTCTTGCCTGCTGTAATCCATGAAGTACTGCAGGAAGCTCAGACCTTGTTGAATCCCCATAGTCGATTGATTCTGAAAAGATAGCAGTGGTGTGCCTTTGTGCATTTCTAAATCCTCCTCCCACATCTGATGGACCTGGATTTCCTACATTGCTTCCATCAAATTTGAGCTTGATAAAGCTTTCCTCAGATGGTATTCATTGAATACATTTTTTTGGTTTCCTTGAATAGGATGCAGCCACCTCTCCCCACATTCTCCATAAGTCATCATGAGAAAAGGTTGAGAAGAGCTCCAAAGATTTAGCCCAATGTGTACTGCCTTGGCCATTACGCATTCAAAGATTACCTCTTGATTTCTCTCCTCCTCCAATATTTTTGCATTTCTTTCTTCTTTTAAGCTCTATGTATATATATTGCACTATGAAGGATCGGCATATCAAGAATTTCGTGACAATTATGTTGTGGTGCTAACCGTTAAGATTGACATATCCAGTTCTGGTTTTATTTTGCTTTGCTGCTTTCTGAAGTTGGTTTAAGGTTTACCAATCTCATTGGCATTTAAATATGGTTGAAGTTATCTGAATAACATTTTGTAATTTCTCTGTTTCTTTAGTGAGGTTGGAGATGAGGCAATTCTGCATACACTTTGGGGAAGACATGAAAATGCAACTGATAAGGTATTTTTCTCTGCATTTTTTTATTTCTTTTGAAGGCTACACAACAGGGGGGGTAGCCCAACTCCAACCCATAACCCCCAACCCAGGTGCAGGCGGGATTTGATCCCAAGTGTCTGCTATTTTTCTTTGCATTATTGTTTTAATATCTTTGCTGAGGGGACTCTCTAAAAAAATTCAAGGCTGATGACCAACTGTAGGTGCTAATTTTAATTATTCCGGCAGAACTTTATTGGATGTTGCATCTTATTATTGGTTGTTTTCTTTCTACACTATTTTTTTTTTTATGAAAATTTGTTTTTCAGGTTTCTTGGTAAATTTATTTGTTCTCTTTTATCCTCTCTACTTTTTCTTGTTCTTTTCGAAGTTGTAGCAAATTTCCATGTGCAATGATGGTTTCTCAATGAATAATGTATAGAATTGTGTTAAAAAAGAGAAGGGGTGGGGGTGGGGAGCACATTCTGGTCTTCCATAAAGAATGGGCAAAGCCTTACTACATTGTTATGATCCCCATTTATGTTACATGGACAATTCAGAAATCAGAACAGGTAACGTATACGTGTCAGGTACATATGGACACTGACACTGATATGACAGTTGAAGGGACTCATCTCTTTGTCAACTCTGTAATGCACTAATGTGTGATTAAAGAACCCTAACCTCTTAGGGTAGAATTTGGACATGAATGCATAATGTATAATATTTGATAATTCAGTATAGTCAAATTTAAATTAAATCATTTTCTTGGTATTGTTTGCGTTGATTCATGTTTCTACATTCAACTTGTTTCCTTTTTTTTGTTTTTAATGATAATTCAGTATAATTAAATTTAAATTAAATCGTTAAATAATTTTCTTAGTATTGTTTGTTTTGATTCATGTTTCTACATTCAACTTGTTTCCTTTTTTTGGTTTTTAATGTTAATGTAAAGCTTTATTGATGTGATAAAAGATTGTTATGTAGGTGAAATTTGCCCCCTTTGCTAGGCTAGCCTTCACTGCCTATCCCACCTTTACTGTTGCATATAGCTTTTATATACAACTTTCATTGGTTACCCCTCAACGGTTGTTCCCTATTTACTCCTTGTTTTGCAATAACTCAACCAAACAATTTGCTGATCTAGGCACGTGAGCAACATACAGCCTTCACTGCCTAATCCCACCTTTATTATTGCATATAGCTTTTACATACAGCTTTCATTGGTTACCCCTCAACAGTTGTTCCCTATTTACACCTTGTTTTGCATGTAACTCAACGAAACAATTTGCTGATCTAGGCACCGAGCGACAGAGCCTTCCTGCTGCACGAACAAAACCTTCCTCAGCTACCATATAGATTTGGGCTATAAGCCAAAACCTTTGCCTCCCTCAGGGCATGTCCTAACACCTATGAGGCCTCTCCTCTTTCATTCTACAGCATGTTGATAACTCTAATCTCCTTAAGAATGGGGGTTTAATCTGTTATCCTGATCATAATTAGATCAATTGTTAACTGAATGCAGTGCATCTTATCCTGGAAGATCTCTGGATTTTTCTTGTTTGAAATGCTTGACAATATAGCCAATAGCTAAGATCCCTGCATAGTCTTTTCCTTTGGGGAAGAAGGAAAAGACCAGAATGATAAAAAATGAATGTACAATAGTTTTAGTTGCCAGGTAGTTTCACTCCTTTTTGTTTTGGGGACCCTATGTTTTATCACTGAAAGGAAAGCTAATTTTCTGTATTTATGCTGTTCTTTATTCTCTCCAATACATGATACATGACTATATGTTGACAGTATTTGCAAACTGGTTGTTAACAATACATAATTTGCATGGTGATTTTGAATTTGTTGCAATGATTGCTTGTGCTATTACAATTTGGCATGTTTAGTTGATCTCCTGTTATAATCTTTCATGCTATTTTAGGCTGAAAAGAGGAAATTATTTCACATTTTCCTCAAGCAATTCCTACTTGTATACAAGAACTGGGTTCCTGCATTTTCGAAACAGTTGCCTGAGGCTGCTCTATCTACCCCTGGGGAATATTCATCAAGTTTTAATGATGTAGTTGTTGGTTGCTCTGCTGGACATCCTGCTGAAATAATTCTTATTCTAGCTCAAGAGATAGCACAATTAACTGCTCTTGTGAGTGAATGTAAGTGCACCTATTGTTTTTATTTATAAAGATGCCTCTTTTCTATTGCTTCTTAACAATTATGATACTGATATTTACTGGGATATTTTACTTTCAAAGGGTATAAAACAAGTCTTATTCTAAAGTAGACTAGCTTACTTTCTAACAATTTTCTTTTTCTTTCTTAATCCAGTAAACACCAGTACAACACAATCTATGGACCACTCAGGGACTTTCTTGATCTCGAATATAACTGCTGATGGGTTACCTATCTTGGAAGCTTTGACAATTGTAACTCGCTCAGTGCACAATTGCAAAGTATTTGGCTACTATGGAGGCATTCAAAAGCTTACGGCACTGATGAAAGGCAAACTTCCATACTTCTCATTTTCTTCATTTCTTTGTGTCATTGGTATTTCTATTTTGTTATTTTATTTCTATCTATAATGTTCACATGCATCCAAGAGTATCTAGCATCTATAAAATTCTTTTCTGGGATAGTAGCTGCATTGCACCAACCCAAACATTCAATGCACCTCTTATCCACCTTGAGTTCTATAGAATTGAAATGGATATACAAGTCTTCCTTGTCTCATTTGACTTGGTAAATCTTTTGATTTGTAATTAGATTCATTTTTTGATAAGTTTTGCAAGAGAAGGAAACACATTGAGGGCAACATTGAATTTAGTGGGAGAGGGGAAAGAAGAAAGACTCTACTGTAAGGTGGAGTCTTTGGGGAAGGGCTTTTTGAAAGAAGTGCTCAATGAAAATCATCAGTTGGAATGTGAGAGGTCTGGGAAGTGAAAGAAAGAGAAGGACAGTTAAAGACCTATTAAGAAGAGAGAAACTGGACATAGTCTTGATATAGGAAACCAAGCTGGCAGAACTGGATAGAAGATGGGTCAAAAGTGTATGGAGATCAGGAGGAGTTTGTTGGACTTCGGCTCCTTCTTGTGGAGCCTTTGGAGGTCTAGTAACCTTATGGAGGGAGGATGCTGTAGAATTAGTGGAGCTAATAGGGAGATTTTTATGTCTCTAAAGGTTAGGAATGTGGGGGATGGTTTCACCTGGGTTTTAACCAATGTTTGTGGGCTAAACACGTATAGAAGAGAGAAATGAGATGTGGGAAGAATTGTATGGCATACGAGGTCTTTGGGAGGGTCCTTGGTGTCTTAGGGGGGAGTTTAGTGTAATTAGGTTTTGTAATGAATCTAATAACCCCTAAAGAACGGTTACAACCAGCATGAGGAAGTTCAATGAATTTATTAATACCTGTGGTCTAAAGGACTTACCCCTCTTTACAAGCCAATTTTACATGGTCTAATTTCCAAGAAAACCCCCTTTGTTCGAAATTAGATATGTTCCTCTTTACTAAAGAGTGGGAGAACCATTGGAGGAACTTGATGGCTAGAGCTCTACCCATAGTCACTTCTGATCACTGCCTTATCCAGTTAAGTGCTGAAACATTAACCTCTGGACCACAACCTTTTAGATTTGAGAATATGTGGTTACTCGGATTTTGTGCACTTGATTGGGGAATGGTGGAGAGAAGACTTAAGAGGGGTGATTTGGAATGGAGTGAGATTTCACAAAAAGTTGAAAAGGTTGTGATCCAAAATCAAGGAGTGGAATAGGGAACACTTTGGAAGGATAGAGGAGCAAAAAATTACCTTGGTGGCTAGGATTGAGGAACTAGATTCCAAAGAAGCTCAAAGGATGATGAGTGAGCAAGAAAGGATTTTGAGAAGAAACCTAAAGAAGGATCAAGAAGAGGTCCTTCTAAGAGAGGAAATTTCGTGGAGGCAAAAGTCAGGACACAAATGGATTAAGGAAGGGGATGGAAATACAAAATTTTTCCATGCAATGGCTAATGGGATCTGAAGAAAAAAATTTTGTGGCTATGGTAGAAGTGAATGGAGAGGAAGTCACAAATCAAGATGAGATAGCCAGATTGTTTGTGGATCATTTCAAATCAATTTATAGGAAACCGTTGAATAATAGGCCAACTTTAGAAGATTTGGATTGGACTAGATTGTCTGAAGAACAAGTAAATTGGTTAGAAAGGGATTTTAGTGAAGAAGAGATCAGACAAACGGTGTTTTCAATGGATAGATCCAAAGCTCTTGGTCCAGATGGCTTTACAATGGCTTTTTATTAGGATTGTTGGGATGTGGTTAAAGAAGACCTTGTTGGGGTATTTTAGGAATTTGCAAATAAAAAAACGGTAAGCCCTGGAGCTAATGCTACTTTCTTAGCCCTAACCCCAAGAAGGCAGATGCAAAGGACCCTAAGGAGTTTAGGCCGATTAGTCTAGTGACAAGCATCTATAAAATCCTGGCTAAAGTGTTATCGCTGAGAATTCGAGTAGTACTACCCTCCATCATCATTCAAGCACAAGGTGGTTTCATGTAGGGAAGGCATATAACGGATCAGATCTTAATAGCAAATGAGTGTGTGGAGGACATGAGAAAGTCTAGGACTCAAGGTTTTGTATGTAAGCTAGATTTAGAGAAGGCTTATGATCTTGTGGATTGGAGTTTTTTACTTGAGGTCCTAGGGTGTTGTGGTTTTGGAGATAGATGGTGCAACTGGGTAAAGGGTTGTATTAGGTCCTGCCATTACTCAGTCTTTGTAAATGGAGTGGTCAAAGATTTTTTCCCAACTTGTAGAGGCCTTAGACAAGGTGGTCCTCTCTCCCCGTTTCTTTTCACCTTAGTTGTAGATGTCTTCCGTAGATTAATGTCTAAGGCAGATAGGGAAGAGGAAGTGAGAGGTTGGAGAATTGGAAGGAACAATGTCCGGGTAACCCACCTGCAATTTGCCGATGATATCATGATATTTTGTAAAGGGGGTGACAGGTGAGGAGTGATGTGGACAGAAAGACAAGTTACATGTAGTACCTCAAGTATACTGCAATAAGCACACGAAATACCAAACTGAAAAAAGCAAAATAAGTTGGATTTTTAGGGATTTCAGACCTGAACCTGAAGTAAAACTCTTCCTGGAACAGTTTCGCTACAGTAACAATGGCAGCAAGCTGGTCTCCCGCGCAGACACGCAGCGATGGAGGGACTGGAAGGTGCCAAAATGGGCCGACTCCTCAAAACCCAAGTTCCCCATGCTTGAAAACCTTGGCTGGGGCTGAGCTACAGCTCAAACAAGAGAGAAAGAACTAAAAAAAACCCCTACAGAAACAGCTCCCTTCTCTTTTATAAGACTCACTAGCTTGCTTGACAAGCTAGTTAAAATATTTACACATAAGCCCCTAGAATGTTTCCCTCTCACCAACAACTCCTTAGGAACAAAACTAACTTCAAATGAACACCTAAAAGATTACTTTTGTTACAAAAAGACCCAAGAGACCAAAACCCAACAGAAATGCACTCAACTGCTCCTGACCAAAAATCTAACTTATAAAATGACGAAAATACCCCTGGTCCCTAACTGTCAACAAAGCTACTCAAAGACAACAATTTGGGATCCCACTACAAAAACATGAAAAACAGAATACATTCACACATTTCTTTTTTTTTTTTTTCCTTTTTTCTTCTTTTTTTTTTGCCTCATCAAGGAGTGAGGAATCTCAGAGCATTGCTACAACACTTTGAGAATGTCTCAAATTTGAAGATAAACCTGGATAAGAGTTGTGTGGTAGGTGTTAATTTGAATGAGATGACTCTTTCAATATGTGGTAGATTGTTTAGGTTGTCCCATTTCTTCTTGGCCCTTGCAGTATCTAGGTCTCCCTCTAGGGGCTAACCCAAGGGAGAGTAGATTTTGGACCCCAATTCTGGAAAATGTTGAGAAAAGATTAGGTTCTTGGAAAAAGAACTACATCTCTATAGGGGGGAGAGTGACTTTATTGAGAGCTACTCTAGCAAACCTACCGGTTTATTTTTTCTCTATCTTTAGGATTCCTAATAGGGTGGCTAAAAAATTGGAGAGGATAATGAGATCTTTTATGTGGGAGCCTGGGGAGGAAAAGAAAGATCACCTAATCAATTGGGAAATAGTTTGTAGGAGTAAAGAGGAGGGTGGATTGCGTTTAGGAAGGTTAGCACTGAAGAATAAAGCTCTCTTAGGAAAATGGTTGTGGAGGTGGCTTAGAGAAAGGGAGAGGTTGTGGCATGAAGTGATATCTAGTATACATCGCAAGCGGGAAAATGGATGGGATGCGGGTGTATCACGTCAAGCTACGTCGGCATCTCCTTAGAAAGCAATTCAGAGTATCCTCCCTCAGTTTCTCAACTTGGTCAGGTATGATGTCAATTCTGGTGACTGTTTTATTTTGGGAAGACACTTGGGTGGGTACTGTTGCCCTTAAGGACAGGTTCCCAACACTCTATTCTTTTTCCCTTTACAAGGAAAAAAGCTCTCTCTCATTTCCTCCCATCTCTTACTTCACCCTCTTCCTTAATTTGGGACTTTGGCTTTCGGAGAGGTTTGAGGGATGATGAACTTAGTAGTGCTTCAGACTTGTTGTCTCTTCTTGGCAATGGCTTTTTGGACCCTCTTAGTTCGGATGTGAGATTATGGTCTCCTCATCCAAAAGGTTTTTTCACTTGTGCTTCATCTTTTAAGTCCCTTTGCTCTTCCAGGGGACATTTGGGTTTTCCGACCAAGGAGATTTGGTTTAGACCTGTTCCTCCTAAAATTGTTATTTTCTGCTGGGAGGTGTTTTATAGAAAGATTAATACTTTGGACTTCTTGCAGAAGAAAAGGCCTTTCATGTGTTTGTCCTCTAACTGGTGTGTACTTTGTAGGGCTAGTGGTAAGGATTGCTCCCACCTACTTGTATCTTGCTCCTTTTCTAGTGCTATTTGGAGTTGGATTTTTTCCTTGTTTGGGTGCAGGTGGAATCTGTCCATGGAATTAAGTCAGTTGTTTGGTCCTTTTTTTGTGTGGCCTACAAAAAAAGGAAAAATGATTAGGGCCATTCACTGGTTAAGAACTATGGACTTCTTTCATACATTTTCCTTTGATGATATTTGGAGAAACTGGAAAGCGGTGGTCAATAGCCATACAAGGAAGGACAAGGAATCTGCAGTGTGGAAGCCTCTGCCTGAAGGTTGGGCAAAGTTGAACTTTGATGGTAATAGCCAAGGAAACCAACCCAGGCCCATCGGGGATAGAAGGGGTGCTGAGAGATAAAGAGAGCAACATTTTAGCATTGTTTTTAGGCCCTATGGGAATAGGAGTAATAGAGCTGAGATCTTAGCGGCTGTACAAGGTATTCAGATTGCAGAACAATTAGGAGTTCAACATTTGGTAGTTGAAGGAGACTCCAAAATTGTTGTGGGTTGGCTGATAGAGCCAGCTTCAGCTATGTGGTGATACAGAGACTTATTGAGGAAAGTCAACTGGCTCACAAGAAATATGACAGTTACCTCTCTTTGGGTGGGAAGATCAGTAAATACTTTAGCGGATGGGCTAGCTAAGCAAGGGGCTTCAAGGGATCATTTATTTTGGGCTGCTATGTAATTTTATTTCTATTTTTTCCTGTTTTAATTTGATGTAATACTTTGTTAGAAGAGGTAACAGTTCGTGCCTCTTCATTTTCCTGTATTGCCTTAATTTCTGGATTACTAAAGTATTTTCATTCATAAAAAAAAGGAAACACATTCTAAGTGCCAATGGAGAGACTGGATTATAACAAGGCTTCAAGAGAAGCAGTGCAATGACATAAATACATCTTAGCTGGCGACCTTGGAGGAGTCATGACTCACTTATGACTCCCCTTGAGTGTCCTTTCATCTCCACTTGCTCAAATCCCAAAAAAGAACATCTGAAGGCTTGCAAGAATGCTAGAATATCTATTCTGGTCAAGTTACATGACCAATTGAATCTGAATAGGCTCATGTGACCTTCCTAATGTGTCCTCTAAAATCCTTGACTATTCTTGGAGGCACCAATAGAGAGCTTATCAAAATTTGAACCCACATGCACCCTGTGAGGCTGGGTTGAACTCTACTGCAATCTGGCTATGGAGAGTTAGTATGGCTGCCTTTTGTTCTTGTAGAATAAAAATAAGTAACCGAGTAACACAATGAATGGGACCACAAGAAAATATCAGTTTTGGTCCACTGTATCACTACACTCCCCCTCAAGTTGGGAATAGATGTTGATCATTCCCAACTTGCACAAATCTGTTTCCAATTTAACTTCGGTGACTGCTACGGTGAAGAGATCAGCAAGCTACATATCAGAGGCAATATATGCCACGACCTGGACATCTCTTAAAGTAAGCAAGGATTCTTTCCACAACAAGCTTATGAGTGGTTCTAGGAGAGTATGCATTGGATGACAACGCTAATAGCATAAGAGATGTTACGATGTGTGAGACATAGATAAAGGAGTTTCCCTACCAACTGTTGGTACATGGCTTTGCCTTCAAGAGGCTCACCCCTCTTTGCACTTATCTTATGATTTAACTTAATGGCTGTGTCTACTGGTTTAACTTCCAGTTTTCCAGTGTCCTTAAGCAGATCAAAGATATATTTCCTTTGGGAGATGAAGATACCATGTCTAGAGTGGGCCACTTCAATTCCCAAGAAATGTTGTAGGTCACCTAAGTCTTTCACTTCAAATTCCTTATTAAGCAATTGTTTAAGTGAATCAACATCATCAATATCACTTTCTGTCACTACAATGTCATCTACATACACTACAAGAAGGGCTAGAGAAGCACCATTTCTCTTATTGAAGGGGGTATGATCTAAATGGGCCTGTGATATTCATCTCTTGAAGAAGATGTTTCAACTAAACTAGGTGACAGGTAGCATGGGCCGTTGCCCTATATTCAGCTTCAACACTACTACTAGCAACCACACTCTACTTGCTCTTCCAAGTAACGAGATTTCCGCACAAGAAGGTACAATAACTTGTAGTAGACTTCCTGTCCATTGGAGATCCTACCCAATCTACATCTGAGTACCCTACCAGAGACATATCTCCCCCTTTCTTATACAAAATCCCTCATCCAGGAGCACCCTTTAGATACTTCAACACCCTCATAACACCATCCCAATGAGCAGTTGTTGGATTCTACATGAATTGACTAAGGACTCCAACACTAAAAGAAATGTCAGGCCTAGTGATGGTAAGATAGATCAACTTGCTTACTAGTCTCCGATACTCTGTAGGGTCTTCTAATGGCTCTCACTGATTATCAGTCATCTTCACATTGGGATCCATAGGAGTTTCAATTGGCTTGGATCCCAACAACCTTGTTTCATCCAACATATCTAAAACATACTTTTGTTGGGTCAAAGAGATTCCCCACTTTGATTTAGCTACCTCAATTCCAAGAAAGTACTTCAAGGTTCTTAGATCTTTAGTTTGAAAGTGTTGCTGTAGGAATTGTTTCAACTCATCAATTCCATGTGTATCATTGCCAGTGAGAACAATATCATCAACATACACTGCTAGAATGATTTTCCTAGATGACGAGTCTCTACTAAACACTGAGTGATCAACACTGCATTGTTTTAAGCCAAAATCTTGCACCACACAACTAAAATGACTGAACCATGCCCACGATGATTGCTTTAGCCCATAGATAGCCTTCTTCAATCGACACACCTTTCCTCACTCCCCCTGAGCAACATACCAAGTGGGTTGCTCCATATATACCTCCTCTTGAAGATCACCGTGGAGAAAAGCATTTTTAAAATCAAGCTGAAATAGGGGCCAATCAAAGTGGGAAGCTAAAGAAATAAGCACTCAAACATAACCTATTTTAGCCACATGAGAGAAGGCTTTTGAATAGTCCACACCTTAGGTCTGAGTATACCCCTTAGCAACAAGTTGAGCTTTGAACCGCTCAATACTGCCATTTTGGTGGTGCTTAATTGTATAAAACCATCAATAACCAACAGCCTACTTCCCAGGTGGTAAGGAAGTGAGATCCCAAGTATTATTGGATTGAAGAGTATGAAATTCTTCATCCATCGTCTTCTTCTAGTTAGGAGATGAGAGGGCTTCCTGTAGAGGACGCAGTAGAGAAACAGAGGATAGAAGGGAAATGAAATGTTGATGTGAAGGAGACAAGTGAGCAAAGGAGACGTACCGAGAGAGGGAGTGATCTGTGCAAGTACGCTTACCCTTATGAAGAGCAGTAGGAAGATCAAGATCTAAGGATGGTGGATCTGTTAACGGCAAGGACTCTGGTGGCATGTCAGAAGCTGGAGCTGGATCAACTATTGGCGACAATTTTGGTTGTTTATCATGTCTAGAGTATACTATGTGAATAGATGGTTGAATAGGCTCCTCCACAGTAGGAAAGGGAATAAAGACATCACCAGCGTTAGAGGGAAGAGGAATAGAAGGAGAAGGCTCACGTCCAGAGTAATTCAGAGCAACAAAAGTTTTTCATAAAACTAGATCATAACACTTGTAACCTTTTTGAGTACGAGAATAACCAAGAAAAACACATCTAATAGCTCTGGAGTCAAGTTTATCTTGGCTTGGACCCAATTTGTGAACAAAACGCACACAACCAAACACACGAGGAGGAAGAGAGAAAGGTGAAGTGGAGGGAAACAAAATAGAGAAAGGTGACTTACCATCTAGGACTGAAGAGGGCATATAGTTTATGAGAAAACAAGAGGTGAGAATTGCATCACTCTAATAGATTTTAGGGACTGGCATTTGAATCAACAAGGCCCGAGCAGTTTCAATCACATGACGAATTTTCCTCTCAGCCACCATTTTGCTGCGGAGTGTGTGAACATGAGGATTGATGTATAATAACATGAGAATCAAAATAAGACTGGAAATTATTATGAAAGTATTCCTTGGCATTATCAGAATGAAACACTTTAATGCATACACCAAACTGATTCCTTATCTCAGCATGAAAAGATAGAAAAATAGAGAACAATTCTGAACGATCCATCATTAAGTAAATCCATGCCATTCTTGAATAGTTGTCAATAAATGTTACAAAATATCTGAATCCATTATAAGATGACACACGACTAGGACCCCAAACATCTGAGTGGACTAAAGCAAAAGGACTCAAGACTTTCTTATCATCCCTAGGAACAAAAGATACTCTATGATGTTTACTTAACTGACATGACTCACAATCTAGCTGAGTCCCAAACTCCAAAGTTGGGACTTGCTTTTTCAAAACATGCAGAGAAGGATGACCAAGACGGCAATGCCACTGATGTGGTGTAAGAGAGGAATGAAGAGCCTTCTGAGGACCATGGTCATCCAAGTAGTACAGTCCTCTAACTTCACAACCGCCACCAATCGTCTTCCCTGTCTTGAGATCCTAAAAGACAGTATGAAGGATAAAATGTTATTGAACAATGAAGAGTTTGAGTAAGCTTACTTATAGACAAGAGACTAAAGGGAAACTTGGGAACATAAAAAACTGAGTATTAACTAAGGCTAGAACCAAAAGACACATTACCAATACCTGTACCAGTAATAGCAGAAGGAGAACCATTAGCTAAGGTAACGGTTTGAGAGGTAGAAGGTGGTGACAAGGATAATAACCTATATGAGGAGCCAGTTATGTGGTCTGAGGCTCTAGAATCAATTACCCAGGGTGAAGGTGAAGAACTAGGAACAAGGCAAGCAATACCTGACTTCACAAGTGTAGCAGTGGTAGAACTAGAAGAGGTAGACTGGGGAAGCTTTTCATACTCCTCACGTGAGATTAAGATTGTGTCTTTATCCTTACCAAAGTCACCTTCCACCATTGCATGGTTAGCCTAGGAAGATAGAGGGCCATAAAGATCATAACAAAAGTTGATTGTGACCTCGTCCACAATGTGAGCACTGACGAGCTGAACCACAGCCACTATCACTACAACCACCACCACCTCTTGCACCACCAACCTCTCTACCACCTCCTTGTGCACCTCTGGGCCCACAACCAAAACCCCTCATATTACCTCCACCTCTACAACATATATTCCTAGTAGGAAAACCTCCTTTGGAAACCACCATGGCTGGTCTCTCTAAAGGTGGGGGATAATCAGTTAATCACTATGTGGATTTGATGCTCTCCTTATGGGAGAGAAAACCTTGGACAAGGATGGAAGATCACTACTCCCTAAGATTTGGGCCCGCATTGGTTCAAATTCAGACCTTAACCTAGATAAAAATCTTGCTACATCTAGATGTTCTCTTTGTTCTTGTTGAGCCTTCAAATTAGTGAATAGAGGTTGATAAACATTGAGCTCATTCCTTAAGCTTTTTAGAGAAGCATATTCTTCAACACTTTTATCCCTTTGTTGAAGAGAAATAATTTTGGTATAGTTGGTAAATTCTTGTGACATTGTCTTGTCCAGAATACAATTGCTTGGCATGGTCCCAAATCTCCTTGGTCATGTCTAGAAACATAAGGTTCACACTAATGTGATTCTCCATACTATTCCAAAGGGATGCCATAATTTGGGCATTCTCTTGTACCCATTCATTGTACCCTTCTGATTCACTTTTCAATGGACCCTCCTTGATGTACTTCAACTTGCCTCTTGCAATGAGAGATACCTCAACCGACTTGGCCCATGGGATATAATTATACCATTGAGTTTTACCATAGTTAATTGAGAAGTCATGAAATCTTATTGCACAACTACTGTAGGTTTAGTGCTACTATTTGATGAAGCCTTGAGTGAGAAGAGATCACTGATTTGTCACCTATGCGAACTGTCAAACAGCTGGTGTGCAACTATTGCAACACACTTTTTTCTTTAGGAAAAACACCAAAAATCATCAGCCTTCTACTTTAGAAACACTTGGGAAAGATTACACACTTACCACAAGGTTTCACCACACCATAAACCACTACAAAATCACCACACATTGAGGGGCACCTACCTCACAACGGCTGCCCTCTTCGAATTGCCGAATAGAGGGCTTTTAGAAAAACACCACCAACAAACACAAGACTGCAACTTGAGGCATTAAAGCCTCTTTTCCAAGTGGGCGATCAGTTTTCTTAAGTCATTTTCCTCTCCACCAAAGAATAGAGAATATTCTCTATTCCTAGGGCACAAAAAGTTGAGACGTGAACAGTTAGTCGACCTCAGGGCTCTGATACCATGTTCCAACCTTAATAAAGAAAAGAAAAAGGAGAAAAAGGAGAAGAAAAGAGGAAGACTAGCATGGAGAAATCTAATTTTCTCTCCTTACTGTCGATCTAGGTTGTATTAGCATTCTACTAAAGCTGAAATGACTACAATACCCTTAGGTAAGTTACAACAGACATGAGAGAGAAAATAACATGAAAAAGACAATAATGCCCCTATTAACTAATTCTAACAATTCTAACATGAACCATCAAGTCTAATTGTGGTTATTTGAAAGGGGTTGTAATCAGTCATACCACCAGCCCCTCCAACATCTTCTCCAGCAGATTTTTGTTCATTCCCAAAAGCCTCCATGTTGGACTCAACAAAGAGAAGAAAAGAAACTCAACCAACTCCCCTTTTGAATAGAAGGATTTCCCAAAAACTGAGAATGGGATCAACAGGTCATTAGATTAACTGTTTCTCAAAGAAAAAAACCCTAAAAACAGTCTCGGAGAAAGTTTGAAAGAGTAGCCATGTTATGGACGCATTCCCCGGGAAGACGTACCGTCRCCACCGGCAGCAACAGGCACCTGACCCACCGCCAGCAGCAGCAGTGATTCAATGATTCTCATCCTACCCAGTTCGGCAACAACAACCTTATCTAGATTAGATTAGATCATCTTGCTTGTTCTTATCTTATTCTATTGCTCTTATCTTATCTTGTTAGTAGCTTATCAGATTAGGATTAGCTTATCTTATCCTTAGCAAGATAGAACTGGAAGTCTCCCTATTGAGCAAGGAGACTCCCCTGGATTAGGACTCTTGTAATCTCCTATTTAAGGAGACCCCATTATTGAATGAGGATATCGAAGGGGAGGACTCTTGTAATCTCCTAACTCACTTCAGTTTAAGAAGTGAGTTAGGAGAGTTGGTGATCTCTTGAACAAATCACCAGAGGCCAAGATAGGTTCAGCTAGGAAGGGGAGGAACAAGGGAAAACAGGAGCTTTACCCCGTGGACCGACCCGTGACAAGATCCTACGCCTAAGCCCATAACAACTTGGTATCAGAGCCAACCGTCATGGGAGATCTGGAGCAGCTATCATCCAGGGTCCACGAACTGGAGTAGGCTTGTGGAAACCAGCGTGGAGGTTCATGAGGTCAAAGACGATGTCTGGGAGCTGCGACGCTTGCTGGAATCGTATTTCTCTAACAAGGAGAGGAATCCAGAAGGGGCTGTAACCACAAACAACCGCCGACCAGACTCGACGGAGTCGTCCGGCGAACAGCAGGTCGTCGCCCCGGTAGCCGCAGTCATCCCCAAGTACAACAGGCTGGAATTCCCGTCGTACAACGGCAACGGAGATCCCTTAGGCTGGCTGTATCGCTGCGAGCAGTTTTTTCGGAATCAATGGACAGATGACCGGGATAAGGTGCGCAAAGATTTCAAGTCAAAGTATTCGGATATTGAACTTGTGCCTGAGGAAGAGTTTTTCAATTCAGCCCCTCAAGATATTAAAGGATCTGTACTATCAAAAGACAGTGCACATGACCTGATGCTAAGGCGGCTTAATTTTGAGCTTTCCCGGCGAAGCAAGATCCCCAAACCTCAGACGAAAGAGGGGAGGGGGAGGAGAAGAAGAGTCATGGCGGACTTAGAAAACTTGCTTCTGGAAGCGGCAGGAAGAACCGGTGGACCTGGGAGGAACAAACACTCGCGCCCTCCACCATCGAGAAGGCGAAGGGATGATTCCTATTTCGACGATGGCAGCGATTCGAAGGACGATGACGACTCGGACGGCGATGATCCGGGCTACTCAGGTAGAAAACCCTCTGGATCTCAAGTCCCTCTCAAGAAGAGACTGGACACCCACGACAAGGACGATGACTGCGATAGCCGAGATGACGACTGCGATTACGACGATGACGAAGATCGCCATGCCGGCAGCGGGGACGATTCTGATGTCGGGAGTGATCTCTACAAGGACGACAGGGACAGGGAAGAACTCGCTAATATGAGCAAGTTGCAACGAGAGTTCGTCCTTTCTAAACGAGCCACGAAGAAAGATGATAAGAGGTTGCAGGAGGCCGTTAGAGCGAGGCAGGGTGGAAAGAAAAGTGATATTATGAAAGAGACACCCCCTTCAGTTCGTGTTCGGTCAAGGTATGCCGATAAGTTGGCTGCGAAAGATGATGCTTTGAATGAGCTGCGGAATAAGAGGAGGAACAAGCAGGACCCGGAGGGTCATTGTAAATTGAGGGATTCGGGAAGAGGGGGTCTGGGCGCGCGAGGTGGGTCTCCGGTTCGGTGGAGATCGATACTTACTGCGGTGAGTCCGAGTAGTTCAAGTCAGAGTGACTCTCAGAGTGGAAGTCACATCAGAGATGATGGTTCAACAAGGGATGGGGATCTGGGTGACAGTGACGATGATAGGCATGGAACCGGGAAGGAGGTGCCGACGTTTGAGGAAATTAAGAGTATTACGATTAGGAGGTCAAAGCTAGCTAAGTGGTTCATGGAACCCTTCTTTGAAGAGCTGATTGTGGGTTGTTTTGTGAGAGTTGGGATTGGAATGTCTAGGTCTGGGCAGAGTATATACAGACTTTGTATGGTGAAAAATGTCGATGCCACGGACCCTAATAAACAGTATAAGCTTGAGAACAGGACTACATACAAGTATTTGAATTGTATTTGGGGCAATGAGAGCTCGGCTGCGAGGTGGTAGTGGCTAGAGTATCTGATTCTGCACACTCATTGAAGAGTTCAATGATTGGTTGCGTGAAGAGTTCAAGAAAAGCCTTATGGAGACCATTGCACACCGAAAGAAGTTCCTTTCAAGTCTCCCGAAATCTCTGAAGAAAGCATCTTTGCCTGTCCGACACCAACTAGGGTTCTGCATACAAAGAAATTAAAGCAGCATAATTTAGCAGAATTACTGCCACTTCCACTCTATGTGATTTACTCACAATTGCTGGTTCAGAAGAAGGCATTTGGGGAGAGTATTGAATCGGAAATTATAGGAAGCATGAAGGATGCTCAAGCGTTTGCCCACCAGCAAGCAATTAAGGACAATGGTGTTTCTACAAATACAGAAATGAATAAGTTTGAGGATGATGCGCCTGATGAGGAAGAGGAGGGCCAAAGAAGGTTACTGGAAAAGAGAACCTTGACCAATCAGGAATCTATCGATCTCATCCTYTTAAAATCATCCTTCATATACATGATGATGAGGTTTCAAATCCCAAGCCTGCAAAACTGGTTACTTTGAGGTTTGAATACTTATTGAAGTTGAATGTTGTATGTGTTGGGATTGATGGCTCTCAAGAAGGACCTCAGAACAACATCTTATGCAACTTGTTTCCTAATGATACTGGTAC
>NW_010729087.1:800135-818158 GCF_000365185.1 Nelumbo nucifera
TTAATTAGAGCCTAATCACTATTAAGAGGTCGACTGATAGGGTTTAGCTATTAGGTTCGACAGTTCTTTCATCTTCTTCTTCTTCTTCTTCTTCTTCTCCTTACTGGTTCGGACTACTGTAGCAACAGTAGAAACAGACGCATTCCCCGGGAAGACGTACCGTCGCCACCGGCAGCAACAGGCACCTGATCCACCGCCAGTAGCAGCAGTGATTCAATGATTCTCATCCTACCCAGTTCGGCAACAACAGCCTTATCTAGATTAGATTAGATCATCTTGCTTGTTCTTGTCTTATTGTTCTTATCTTATTCTATTGCTTTTATCTTATCTTGTTAGTAGCTTATGAGATTAGGATTAGCTTATTTTATCCTTAGCAAGATAGAACTGGAAGTCTCCCTATTGAGCAAGGAGACTCCCCTGGATTAGGACTCTTGTAATCTCCTATTTAAGGAGACCCCATTATTGAATGAGGATATCGAATATTCAGTTTAAGAAGTGAGTTAGGAGAGTTGGTGATCTCTTGAACAAATCACCAGAGGCGCCAAGATAGTTTCAGCTAGGAAGGGGAGGAACAAGGGAAAACAGGAGCTTTACCCCGTGGACCGACCCGTGATGAGATCCTACGCCCGGGCCCATAACAAGCCACTCCTTACAGAGGTTCCAAGAACCCTACCTCCTGCTGTCAATCTTTAGAAAAGCTGAAAAGCTACCCAGAAATTTCTGAGTGCCATCTTCTATCTGAGATTTAAACCCTAAATCTCAATTGAACTCAGTATCTTTGATTTTTGACTGCTGGGCAATCTCCATGTAAGAAAAAATCTTGGGCAAGCTTCAACTACCAATCTCCAAGAATCAGGACACGAGAAGAACTAAAACTCCAGCCCTAAGAAAATTTCATGTATCCGGCTGGCTAAAGCTTACAAGAGTGAAGAGCAGACCTAAACCTGCTATGATACCAACTTGAATTTACTGCTGTTAACTAAACACATTTAGGATGAAAAGTAACCCAGAAAAGAAGAAGAGAGAAGAGAAAAGGAGAGAAGGAAGGAAGAAGAAGAGAAAGGGGGCGGAATTTTATGTTACTGCCACCCTAAACAATGTTATTTATTTGTGCCAGCATAACATGATGTAAAAGGACTGAAATACCCTGCCACCTATAACAGTACATTAATCAGCAAGAAAAGATAAAAGAAAATAACAAAATAAGTAACGGAGTAACATGATGAATGAGACCACAAGAAAGTATCAGGTCTGGTCCACTGTATCACTACAATTATCTATGGGGTCTTCCCTTGTTTTAAATTTTAGTGCTGAGCATTGCTTTTTTGTCTTGTGTAATGTATGGAACTGCTAAATGATCATGGAGTTTTCTTTTTAATGTCATGTCATTTGTTTCTTTCAGCGTCAGTTGTCCAGCTTAAAACAGTTAGTGGTGCTTTTGCTGCTGACGAAGGATTATCAACTCCTACTTCTGAGAAGACTAAGGTCTTACAAAAGATACTTGTATATGTGGTCTCAATAGTTTGTAGTTTTATTGATTTAAACTCAAGCATGTATGAGAAAGCTCAGTTGTATGCCAAAACTTGCGGGTTTTCTGGTTCATGTGGCAATGTATTTTCAGTTGATCCTTATAGTGATCTGAAGAGTGTTTCTGGAACTGATCAGAAGAGTCTTATTCCTGAGACAAGGCTGCTTTGGCATCAGAAGGCAATTGTATCAGTGATGGAAGCTGGGGGCCTGAATTGGTTAGTAGGTAAGGTATGCCATTTCTATTTTGGATTTTCTTATTCTTTTGATAGGTAATGTAACCATGTGTTCAACTATGTATTTCTAGTTTTTCTGTGATTATTCAATAATGGCTGCAAGTCTTATAAAATTTTCATTCTTAAGAAGTTTTGGATCTTTTCTTAATATTTACTTGATTAGTTTTACAATTGATTTTAATTGACACTATCATGTGCATAACTCTTGAGTAGTAACTGACTAACTGGGTAGTTAAATATAATCTGAGCATCTGCCAATAGTGTGTGGCAAGCAAGCTCTTGAGTTGATTCAGCAAGTCTAAGAAGGCATTTGTGTCTGATAGGTTGTCGTTAAATGGTACAATCGATCATCTATCATGAATTTAAAGAATTTACTGGAAATAGAAAAGACAAACATAATGCAATTATATTTGAAGCAGTGTTTTAAATGCGAAAGGCGCAAGGACCATTTTGCGCTTGAGGCGCATGCCTTTTTGGGGGCAAGGCACACAGATCAAAAACAAATGCAAAAATTGTAGGGTATAATTAAAAGACATATTCCTAAACTTCAAATTAAATTAAACAATTAACAAACAACCTATTAATATGCCAAATAACAACAAAAATCTGAAATAATCAAGTTCTCAAGTACTCACCAATGACCAGTCAACATTTAGTTCAAGACTTCAAGCAAGCTACAAGCCATTAATGCAATACAATGAACAATCACAGAGTTAGTCATAGGCAATTTTCTTTCAAAAAAAGAGACAGACAATTTTCCTTCAAAAAATGACATAGGTTATAGACATAGTCATAGACAGTTTTCTACCCAAAAAATGAGTCGGAGACAATTTTCTACAAAACAAAAGTCATAGACAATTTTCTATATAAAAAAAAGAGTCTTAAGGTTCCAGCCATTCTTCAGGACTGAATCAACATCCTCTTCATTGTCATCTGACTTGTAGTCATCAAAATCCTCTTCCATTTCTTCTTCAACTTCAACATCAACATCAACATCAACTTCTTCTTCCTCTTCTTCATCTTCCAATTGAAGCTGTCTTGGTCTTTTTCCACTAGATTTTGTTGCTCTTGCTTGTGAAGTTGAAGCTCTAGACCTTGTATACCTTAGTGGTTCTTCAACTCCAGAAGCACGAGCAACATCTCCCCATGTTAGTGTATCATCATCAAACACCAAATCAGCTTCTGCACTATCCTCATCACGTCCTACCTCCCCCATTAACCCATTCATTATTCTCATCTATGTCTTTTCATGAAATGGGGTCATTAGTGCCACATGAGTCGAAACTTTCTTTAAGCATCTGGTTGAGCTTAACAAATACCAAGTCATTCAATTACTTCTGATCCAACCGATTTCTTTTCTTAGTATGAATCTGTTAATTCAAAAAATTAAATAAGTGTAAATTTAAGATAGTTTATCCCCAAAAAAAGGAAGTATTCTAGTGTAGTAGTTTGGCATACATGCTCAAATACGCTCCAATTTCGCTCACATCCCGATGCACTACATGTCAAACTTAGAACTTCCACTGCAATCTTTTGTAGATCCGGGGTAAAAGCACCAAATATGGTCCACCACTCAGCTAAAAATATAAATATTAACTGAACTAGTGATCATTAGACTAACTAAAAATATTAAGAGTCAAATATTAGATCAATTATTAAATCAATGTTATTTACCTGGTGCTTTAATCTTCCTTTGGGAAATAGCCATATTAAAACAAAAAATGCCTTCTGCATTGTTGCACTTGAATATTTCATCATTGATTAAACTTTTCTTGTTCTTGTCCTTCTCAGGCATCTCAATTACTTTAAAAAACCCCGTCATAACCTCTTCATTTGTTTCAATTCTCTCTTGATCATCATAATAAAATTGGGGGTTCAAAAAATAACCACTTGCATGCAATGGTTGGTGGAGTTGGCATTCCCACCTCTTATCATTAATTTAAAAAATATCTTCATACTTTTCTTTCCTTCCACCAAATGCCTTGTCAATGGCTTCTTTTGCTCGGCCCATAGCCTCATAAATGTAACCCATTAAAGGCTTGTTTTCACGATCCACCAACCTTAATACACGAACAAGAGGGCCACACACTTTAAGAGTAAAGATGACATTATGACATTATTCCAAAATGTGGGCATCATGATTGTCTCCCCCTATTCTTTTCCCCTTTGCTTCTTTTATCCATTTGCTATCATTCCATTCCTTTGAGTTGAACAAATCTCTCAATTTCTTCTTTTGTTTGTATATACTCTGCAATGTGAGAAAGGAGGTAGTAAAACGAGTTTTTGCTGGCCCAATCATATCTCTTTGATTTGTGAACTTCCTCATCAGGGTCAATAAACCTGGATGGTTATAGATATATCCCATAAGTGCAATTTTTTAAAACATTTATTTTAAAATTTAAGTTTATATTTATTATTAATATTCTGCTTATTTTTTTTGACAGTTTTTTTTTTGATTTTTTAGCTTTTTTTTTTGTTTTTTTGCTCCTTGCTTCAGAAAGGCATGCGCCTCGCCTTGCACCTTAGGCGCAAATTGACCCCTGCACCTTTTTCTGCCTTGCGCTTTTAAAACACTGTTATGGTGTTGAAGCAATGTTTTTGTATAATCATCCTCCTTCAAGAAAGGAACTCGCAACTCATGGTAACTTGGGAGTTTTAATCCCGAACCAAATTGCCCTATTGCCTCTACCATTGCTGCAAAACTTTTTAAGCATACGGTATTCAAGTGAATACCGGCTTGATAAAACCATCTAGCAATGTGCATGCATACTTGCTCTCTCCCTTCTTTATTATACGCATAACTAATAGTGGTTTGCTTCATCTTTTTCTGTTCTCTTCTCAAATTCACAATTTCTTCTGGGTTGGAGTAGGAAAAAATTTATCCAAAGGCCCTTTTGCCTTCTTATGGGGGGCTGTTTAGAACTTTTTTTTGAACTTGAAGCTGAAGGAATGTGATCGCCACCACCGAGCACTTCTACTGTCCCCCTTCTCATCTTCATCTTCAATTATATTTTTAAAATCATCAAAATCAGGAATTCTGCCCTCCTGACTTCCAACTATGCCCTCCTTCATTGATTTTTTTCTTTGCATGTAAGCTAATATCTCTTCTTTCACCTCTTTTGTGCATTTAAGACAGACTTTCACATTTCTTCTTCCACCAATTTAATGCTCTTTTGCTCTATAGATCCCTCCATTTGTCACTTTGCCACAAAATTTGCAAGTGATACAAGTTGTATTCATTGGATCTTGCAAATAACAATATTTCCAGCCCGGGTCTTTCCTATAGCTTTCTTGAGTATTGTCGGACTTGTCTCCCATCTCTTTACTTGGTTGGCAAAATTTCCTATTGGCAGATAACAAATTGCAATTTGCAACTATCAATACTCATATTTGTGAATCTATCAGACTTCGAAAATAAATAAACTATTCTACTTGACAATAACACAAATAAATAAACTATTCTATTTGATAATGAGAAAAACTAAACTGTTTTAATGAGAAAAAAAAACTAAAAAAAATGAAGCAGAGCCATTGTTTTTGTGTAAGAACCAAGAAGCAAGACTGCAAGTCTGCAAGTATGCAAGTCCTTGTAGAAACTATAAAGAAGAATGGGAAGTTTTAATGAAAGTAACTAAAAAACAATGGGGTGGAGCCCCTGTTTTAATGAGAAAAACTGAAAAAATGGGGTGGATCCCCTGTAGAAGAAGGGGCGGAGCCCTTGTTTCACTGAGAGAAAGGGGCGGAGCCCCTGTTTCACTGAGAAAAGCCAAAATAAATAAATGGGGCGGAGACAAATATATATATATATATATATATACCTGATTCAGCCTTGGAGTCTTGGACGAACTTGAGCTTGAACTAGATCTGGATGAGCTTCAGCTTTCTTTGGTAGTCTGGTTTGGAGTCTTCCCTCCACTTTCAGACTTTTTTTTTTCTTTTGGTTGTTTTGGCAAAGACCCCTGCCGATTCAGCTTCCTTTTTTCCCAAGTTTCCTATTTTGTATTTTTTTAATATTTTTTAATATGTTTTCGAAGTTTGTTTAGATTGGAGTGTTTAGACATCATCCAGGCCGCCTGGGCTGCCTGTCGCCTGGCCTGAGGCACACGCCTAGGTGCAAAGGTGAGCGCCTGTCCAATGGTTGTGCGCCTTAGCCTGGGCGAGGCGTCCAGCCTGGAAAGTGTGCTGCCTCTGTGCCTAGGCATGCCTTTTAAAACATTTATTTGAAGGCATGCATTCAAGAAGATAAGAAGTGGTAAATGCATGATATTTATGAATTGGATTAAAAAAGTAGTGTATGGAGGACAGAGATGATGTGGCCATGGTTTGGGGTGGGCAGCTTATGTGGCATGCACTGTCTGCTGTGATTCTGGTGCAAGGAATGAGGTGATTCTGGTGGTCTAAAGTATTATTTTTTTATCGGCAACTAACATCTTTTATAAATTGTTGGAAAAAATGCTATGCACAAAAGGTATGCCAGGTCTCCCAAAATTAGGCTAGCCCTGCTACCCAACCCATGATCTGTTTCAGTTTACTGTCATTCAAATACTTTGGGATGACTCCCCAAAAGGGTCAGTTCAACTTTTGAATCAGAACTTTATTAAGGAACTTATGGTTATGAGTTGAACTTATGGTGTTCTGGAGTCAAAGTGTTTCTGGGCAATTCCATATTACGCGATGGGGTGCCTGGTTTAAAATGTCCATAATCAAGTACTTATTAAATCTGTTTTGACCAGGTTAAGGGCCATTAAATGCCCATTTAGTTTTATTATTTATAAACAGTAAAATGTACCAATTAGTGTAGGTGATTCATGAAGGGCTGAATTCATGGCTCTGATGGAAGGAGTGCAATGCGCAAGAAGTATGAAGATCAAAAAGTTTATAATCAAAGGGAATTCTAAATTGGTGATGGCATGATGATAAAGCTGGGGGTAATGATTTGGATGTACAGGAATGAGATTAAGAAACTTAGGTGGTTGACTAAAATGTCATAAAGTTGAAATTCTAATGGGTAAAAAGTACATTAACATTAGAGAGTATACAACCATTTCTCTCTCAACAACATAAAAGTATTCGGGGAAGCAAACTCGTTAACAGCTACACTCCAAGAAGCAATCTTGCTGATTATCTTGCAAAGAATCTCATCATCATTAGAATTTCTGCCTTTGAAAATCCTGCTGTTTCTCTCAGAATGCATTACACAAACCACAGCAGCAGGAATCATCTCCCGCACTATTGTTGTTTGCTGCTTAGGCCCTTTATCCTCCAAGAGGATAGCAGGGCAGAAATGGAGCTTGGCTGCACCCATGAGATATTAACTGCTCAGATAAATTTAATCAGATTCTTTGAGGAAAATGGCGGTGGATGAAAAGATGCTCAGTTGTCTCCAGGGAGTACCCACAGAACACACAACTAGAATCTTGAATTGGATTCCTTCCCTCTGAGCAGACCTTCTCTAGGTAGACTCTTACCCAGAATAAGAGATCAAACCAGATAGGAAATTTTTTTGGGGGTGTGGATGCTCCAAATAAGCTATGAGGAACAACCTCTGAGCTGTTTGTCTGTCTCAAGGAGGTAACAAAGGACTTGACTGAGAAACATCCACTGCTGCATGCCCTCTGCATGGCATCCCTAACAACCATAGTCTTTGCTGTTAGAGAATTTCCTTGTCTGATTGGGCTCGAAAACATTATGACAGCTGACCCACTTCACTCCTACACACACCTCCTGCTCCTGAAGGTTACAGGTTTCACATGCTGCTACCATCAAATTTAAGCTTTATGAAGTAGACTCTTTAGTTGCTTGTCTGCAGTGCTATACCACCATTTGGCCTATGATCTACTTAGGCCTTCCCCTAGGTGCTAATCCTAAGGAAAGTAGAGAAAGACTTTAACATACCCTGGGTTTAAAAAAAGACAAATATACTTTGTGACTCTTTTATCCTTCATTTTCTTTTAAATTTTCAAAATACACCCTAAACTCGTGGATGGTGGGTATAATGAACTCCTTCCCTCTCTCCCTCCCTCCCTCTCTCTCTACATGGCCGTGTCTGAACAACAGCTCTGAGAAGATTGTAAATAAAAAATGGGTTGATTACAATCTTCTATCATTCGTCCACAATCCTTACAGAGGACACACACATGAGTATGTGGGGTAGGGTTTCACCACAATCCTTACAGGGTCATTAAGAGCCTTCATGGTGAAGTAGAAAACGGCTGGGATGCAAAAGTAGCTTCCAATGCAGCTCCGAATTCCCCCTGGAAGGCAATCTTTGAGGTACTACCAACCTTTCTTCAATTTATCCGTTTCGGTGTTGGGTGTGGCAATAAAGTTTTATTCTGGGAAGATC
This sequence comes from Nelumbo nucifera, assembly GCF_000365185.1. The sequence goes on from NW_010729087.1 coordinate 808,245, forward strand.
TTTGGGTAGGGGATTTGCCCTTTAAGGTTAAATTTCTGGACTCTACTCTTTATCAAACCTTAAAAACAAACCTGTTGCTAGGGTTGGCATACTTTCAGAATTGGGTATCTCTTGGGACTTTTGCTTTAGAAGGGGGCTAAGGGAAAATTAATGCGAGTCCCTATTGCTTTTGCTATCAACCCTTGAGAAGGTCTATTTAGATCAAACTACAGCTGATAGTAGAGTATGGTCCCCAACTCCTGATGGTTTATTTTCTTGTGCCTCTTTCTTTGGTTTGCTCACTCATTCTGATCCTTTGGGGGTGAACTTTCTAGTGAGAGAATCTGGTGTAAACCGATCCCTCACATAGTACAAGCCTTCTATTGAGAAGTGTTCCTAGGGAAGGTAAACACGTGTGATGTGCTACAGAAAAGAAGGCCAAATAAATGCCTTTCTCCTCATGTGTGTGTCCTCTGTAAGGATTGTGGTGAAGCCCTACCCCACTTACTCTTATCTTGTTCTTTTGTATCTTGTATTTGGGAAATTGTTTGTTCTCTCTTTGGATGCAGATGGGCTCCCCTACATGTTGTGGTAAGTCTATTCAACCCCTCCTTCCTGAGGCAATAGAAGAAAAGAGAAAAGTGCTTATGGAAGGCAGCAAGAGCTTCTGTTGTATGGACTATATGGGAGGAAAGAAACCAAAGACTCTTCTCTGAAAAAAGTAAATCAAAGGAGGAAGTCATTGAAACCATAAAAATCAAAACTGCACATTGGGTGATGACCGTGGAACTATTCAAAAACTTCTCCACAAATGAGATTCTAATAAGCTGGACTGGAGTAGCACAAACAGATGTACCCAAAGAAGATGTGAGAGCGAAGTGGAAACCACCTGCACTAAACAAACTAAAACTAAACTTTGATGGGAGTTCCTTTGGTGACCCGTGAAGGGCAGGTATAGGGGGTGTTATTAGAAATCATCTAGGTGAAGTTGTGGCACTCTTCTCAGGACCAATAGGTATTGGTGACTCAATCATAGTTTTCAAGGCGCCAAGGCAAGGCTGGGCGTCTAGGGGGCGCCTTGTTGCCTAGGCGATGGATTTTTTTATATAGAAAACATAGATCCTAGGGGGTTTCCCTAGGTGCCATAGCCATATTTCCTTAATAATTATTCATAATTTTCATAAGAAAAGTATAGAGTTCATGTTAAAGTATAGAAAATCAACATGTTCATGAGAAGAAAAAAAAGAAGGAAAAGAAAATCAAAAAATATAGGGGCTAAACCCTTATTTTTGTTATAGGAAAAGAATAAAAGAAAAATAATAAAAACAAATTAGTATATAAACCCAAAAATGAATACTTTAGTTTAATAATGCCTATTTTATAATTATAATGTCAAAAAAGAAAGAATTAAAAAATATTTTGCAATGCATAGTACAGAACTGCTTGGCGATTAGGCGAGGCGAGCCTCAAAAGGCGCCTTGTCACCTAGGCGTCACCTTGACAACTATGGACTCGATACAGGCTGAAACTTTGGCTCTACTTCAAGGTTTAAAGATGGCTGAACAGATTGGTACAACAGATTTAGAAATAGAAGGAGACTCACTGCTGGTCATTTCTTGGGCTAAATACATCACATCAGCACCTTGGAAGCTCAAATTTATATACAGAGAAATTGACATAATTGCAAGGAGGTTCAACTCTCAGTTTGGTTGGGTCTATAGGACTGCAAATGGGTTGGCGGACACCCTAGCAAAACAGGTGGCAAATAGATCTACCTTGTACTAGGCAGAACTGTAGATGTTTTGTAGTGTTTGCAGATTTGCTTAATGCATTCTGCAACCTATAACTTTTGTATTTCAATATTTCACTTTTATTAATAAAAATCTTCTTGCTGATAAAAAAAATGATAGAGATACTATGAGATGACTTAACCAAAAATCAACTTTGTAATATCCATGGGTGTGAATCCTTTCACAATCTACACAGAATCAGTCCGTATATGTTTAACAAAAAAAGGGGTGACGTATTTTGAAACTTATTTTCAAATATCAAGAATGACACCTTTTTTGGATGGTGTTGGTGATTTATGATCTTTCATCATTGTATCCCACCTCATCTAGATCTGATTTATGATCTTCATCATATCAGTATCGTCATGTAAAATTGGTCCATACTCGTGAAGAGCAAATTTTTTCCCCAAAAGACAAGCAACAAATTTCAATTTATGATAACCCAAAATAGGTGATTGGAAGCCCTCAAAGAATATCAAAACAAACATTGAACTACAATAAAAAGCCTCTAGTTACAACAATCAATACTAATGAAAACCATTTTTTGTGTTTGTCGCATATATCATCCACCGTGAGAAAACAAATAATAAACAATTTGAAACAAAACCCAAAATCAAACAAAAAGAGAAAGAATTGAGTACTAATCGTCGTTTAAGGAGCTGCTGGTTACCTCAAAGAATAATAAGGAGCTTGAAACTGATCATGCTCCTTATCGTCGTTTACAAGCTGCTTGTTACCCTGACCAAGTACTGAGTACTTTTTTTCCACTTCTCTTCCTATATTCCTTCTTCTCAAAAAGGGCAAAATAGGATTTTTAAAATTTTAAATGGTCCTTTTCATTGATGGAAGGTATGTTTAAGTCCTGAGGGATTAGACCACAAGGTATGTTTTAGTCTTTTTGAAAAACTTATGGTTCATTTTAGTCAATTTATGAAAACTCAGGGTATGTTTAAGTCTTTTACCCATTTTAGTACTCAATTTTAGAAAGGTGTGAAAAGAGATTGGGTGCATGAAAAAGGAATTATGTCTCTTTGGGAGGTAGAATTACTTGGTAAAATTCATGCTTTCTAATTTGCTAATTTATTTTCTTTCAGTCTTTAGGGTTCCACTAAGGGAAGCATAGAAATCCCCAAAAGATAACTTTTGTTACAAAAAGACCCAAGAGACCAAAACCCAACAGATATGAACCCAAGAGACCAAAATACTCCTGGTCCCAAACTGTCAACAAAGCCTACCCCCCAAAAAAAGAATTTGGGATCCTACTACAAAAACATTCAAAACAGAATACATTCACGTTTTTTTTTTTTTTTCATTTTTTCTTCTTTTTTTTGGCCTCATCACATGGTGTTGAAAGCAATCTGTTGGGATTGGGTTTGGGCATTAAAGATATTCAAAGGTTCTATGGTGGACTTCTGCCATGAGAGGGTGGACCGCAATCGACAAATCTGCACTTCATAGCACAGACAATGATGTCATGAACCCCTCTGGAAAATTCTGTCAAGCTAAATTTTGGTAATTCGTAATTTCTTTCTGGGTGTTGGTTAGGGGTTGGAGTATAATCAAAACCAGCAATGTTTGCAATTATTCTAGCTTACTTGAGATACAAGTATGTCTATTCAAGAAAAGCCAATTTTTTGTCTTTAATAAAGACTTAAGTGAACCATAGAGGTTTGCAACTTTGCAAAATATGCATTTTGTGTTAGCTGAAGAGTCAATGAACTCTCTTTTTCTCTTTTGCCTCAGAATTTCCCATATTTGGAATTCTATTACTTATTTCTTTAGATGTCTTCGATCCATCACAACTCTATGAGGGAGGTTACTTGGCCTTCTCACTTATTGAGCAGTAATAGATATACTCTTTAGGATATGTTTCGTTACACTATTTGTTTGGCAATTTGGAAATAAAGAAGCAAAAGAACCTTTGTAAGTGATGGTGGACCTTTGCTGCACTTCTCTCTGCATGATCTGCAGTTTGATGAGTTGTGCTTTTGTTCTTGGTGGTTTCAAAGGTTTCAAGCATAGGCTGCTGATCAGAGAAAAAAGGGTTTCAAGCATAGGCAAGCAAATTGGGCTTCAACAGGTAGGGGTGGAAAGGGTCTCTAAGCTAGTTATATCCTGGGCAAATCACAAAACTCCAGGTGCTTGTGCATACAGACACACTTTTAGGGAAACCGGTAGCTTAATGAAGGATATAGGCACTACCTTCAAGTGGATTAGGACTGCAAATGGGATAGTGGATGCATTAGCAAAGTAGGAGGTTTATAGGCAGCAACTGTTTTGGGCAAAGTTGTAATTGCTTTACTGTCTTCAAAGCGGTTATTTGATATTCTTCCAACAGTTATTTGTACTGTTCATGACTAATCAAATTAAAAAAAAATGATTTCAAGCATAGAGTTTTTTTTTTTTTTTTTTCAAGAGAATGGTTTGTCATATAGTCTTTATTTTGGTGTTGATGAGTCATTTTCATATCTTCCTACTTGATCTTTTGTTTTTGGTTTCCTCCCCAACTATACTTTTATCAATGAAAGAAACATAGATGCATTTATAAATATTGTGTTACACATCAGATTTTTCCTTTTTCCAAATAAAATAGAATTACAGTATCTGTGCTCTTTAATTTATTCACGGAAACTGGTTGTTTTATTTCAGAACTATTGCGTGTTATCAGAAGACTGAATATGAAAGAACAATGGACTGACAAAGTACTTCAGTATTTAACTTTGTGCACTCTTCAATTAGCATTATCTGATAATGCACGTGCTCAGAATCACTTCAGAAGCATTGGGGGACTAGAGGTGCTTTTGGATGGACTTTCCCTTCAATCAAACAATGTATTGGAGTCCACAAATACCTTCTGCACTGATAACGAGAGGTTATTAGTTGAAATCACATTTCTTGCAGCCTTTCTCTTGCATTTCAGTTGCTTATTGGTTATGCATTTAATGGGCTGCAGTGTACAAAAAATTGATCACCAGCCTAGTTTATGATTGAATGAATTGATTGGACAATTTAGTTTGCTTCTCATGACTTCACTGTGATGTTTTCAGTTGGATTTCATTTTGTAAACTTCTTCATAAATATCATTCTAGTTTATTGATTGAGGGAATTAGATAGTTAAGTTTAATTCTCACAAAATAATTTTGTTTTCCCAAAAAAGTTTAATACTTGTTACTTCATTGTTATGCACCAACCCATGTTGATATAGACCAAATTGTTGAACCAATGGCTTGCCCCTTCAAGGATTAGTTCTTTCATTGATCATGGAATCATGTTGGGAAGTTATTCTAGACATTGCATGCTTCTGCTTATGTTTGAATTGATGTTGAAAAACATGGAGGTGTGAGGCAGGCACCAAGGCCCTTAGTTAGGCATACACCTTTGTCAAGTAACATAAAATAGAATAACAAATCAAGAAGAAAATAAGAAGAGGAAATAGAGAAAACACCAAGATTTAATGTGGTTCGGCTTGGTAGCCTACATCCACAGGAAGAGAGCAAAAAATATCCACTATGAGAACTGAGAAGAGATACATGGCTGACCTCTCTATAGACTCACAACAAAACATCCACTAGCTCCACCCTAATCCCACACAACCAATGGCTTAAATAAGCAAAAGGCCAAATTATACCAGAATTTCACACATGCCCCTCTTCCTCCCATAAATACATACAAGTCCCCAAAATTTATCAGCATTGCAAATATACCCCTATAACCTCCAAAAACCCAAATACAACCAAATACAATATATCTCTCAACAACCTTAAGGCCTGAGGCTCAGGCCTCATGAGTTACCAAGTTATATTTTTTTCTTGGTAATTATGAGTAAATTTGTAAAAAAAAAGAGGGGAAATGACCTCAATACAAGAGGGAAGCTGGAAGATTTCAAATCTTTACAAGAATAAACTGTTCTTCCTCGCTATGAAAAATGATAGCAATCCACCTATTACAGAAATTAGAAATCTGATCCCCTCAAATTTCTGTTTCTCTTATTTTCAATCAAACCAAACATAACATAAGGATTAGAATCCATGAATTTATTATGTGAACTTCGATCAGAAGGATTTCTTTGATGTTTTGCAGGAACATGTGGCCTTGATTGAGGTAGACGTACGAAAGGTGGGAAAACTAGAAGAACGAAAGAGGGTGTTGGGGGCAAGCTTAGTTGGGAGATTCGTTGGAATAGAATTTGATGTGGAGAACTAGGCAGTGGTTGAGTGGGGAAGGGAGAAAGTATTGGGCGTTGGAAAATTAAATGGGGTACTATTTCTATTTATGTTTCACAACAAAGAAATAGCAAAGGGGATTTTGGAGCTGGAACCGGTGCACTATTTGCACGGAGAAGGGTAGTGTGGATTGATTGGATATGGTGCAGCTATTGGTGGAGGTGGAGGAGTTCTTAGAAATTTTGAGTTTCGTTGATTTGTGGTTTCGGGCGAGAAATATGACTTGAGGATTATGGTGGAGGGGGAGGACAATACATTCTTGAGTTTCTCTCGGGATAACTACAACATTGTTCTAGTGGAGAAACCGGCGAGGGGAGAGGTATATCGAGAGGTTCAGGGACTAGGTGCAGAGTTGAGGGAGACAATATGCCAATGCAAGGAGGAAGGAGGCAAGGAGATGGGAGCCTTGAAGGGCAAAAAAGGAAAATCACAAGAAAAAAGGGGCAAAGGAAGGACACGTGGCAAGCGGGGGTGAAGGAAGAAAGACAAATAAAGGTTTAAAAGATAAAGGGGAGGGAAAGACTCCAGGCTTACGGGAATAGGAATCACAGAAGGAAGTGGTACACTTGGAAAAAATCTTCAAAGGTGAACAAATTGAGGAGATCAAAAAAGAGAATGGAGGGGGTGGAATGGGCATAGGTGGTAACTAGTTACGAGCAGCATAACACGCCTTAGGCTAAGAAAAGGAGGAAAGCCAGAGGTTGTCGTCGTTGACAACCTCCACTAGGGAACTTTTGGTTGACCTGCAGCTCAAGATAACTTAGAAAGATTAGGCTCACCTCAAAGAGAAACTACATTGAGATAAGGGACTCCAGTGGCTGTGCAAGATGTTCAAAGCCAGCAAGACACAAGCGATCCGACTAGAGTTTGAAAAGACCCTGATCAAAGTTCCTCCCATCTCCAGCCTAGGTCATTGGAGAGGAGACCCAATTCTGTGGAGGTAGAAGAGAGGGGTGTCCTTGATGGAATAGAAGCTGTAGGGGTCTACAAGCTTAAAGAGGTAAGTCCTTTTGATTCTCTTCCTGCTAATTCTCTTCCCTAGTTTCTATTCTCTAGATGAGAGAAGAAGAAGAGGAGACTTGAAGGGAGAGGACTGGGGGGGAAGAAGTGAGGGGAAGTGGGAGGAAAAGGAAGTGGCGGGACGGGGAGGTAGCGGGTGTTTAACAAATAAAGTTTAGGGAAAATTGCAGATTAGTATCCTGTACTTTGGGCCTAGTCTCAATTTGGTCCATGAACTTTAAAATGTGTCAATCTGGTACCTGAACTTCCAAAACGTGACAATTTAGTACCCATTGTTAACCAGCCGTTAAGTGGCATGTGAAAGGATGTAAAGGCCCTTCAGCTGTCAGTTAGTCATCAAAGGTTATTGCATCTTGGATATTGTTTGTTCTTAAACCAGAGCTTGCTAGTTTAAGCTGTAGAGACTAATCTATGTCTCTTACATCTTCTTTCCTTTTTTGGCCCTTGGGACCACCCTTTTATGTTGTAACTTATGTACAATATCTTTTGTTTTATTATTTCTTGTAAGACAAGGACATAACTGTCCTTTCCATAACATTGCATTATCTCATATATAAGTTAATTATTTCTGGGCGTGGGGTTGAAGAGAGAACACACCCTTTTCACTCTCAACTCATTCTTCTCTGATTTGATCCAAGTTGACATGGTATTAGAGCAGGTTTTTCAACCTGTCCTTGATTGACATCCTTTTAGATCTGAGATCGACTCATCTTCAGCTTTGGATTTCGTATGTTGCTGTACTGATCTGCACATCTCTACTGCTATTTCTCTGGAAGCTTGCCATAAGAAATAGGGTTTCTTCATTTTCTCTCAATCGGCTACTCCAATCACTGTGAAACTTCAGATCTGAAGTTGCCCAGGTCAGATCTATATAGATCTATAATTTTTTTTTTTGGTTTGGATCCCTTTTGAAGAGTGTTCTGCCCTCTTCTTGTTCGACAGTCAAGAAAACTTACCTTTTTTGGACTGTTATCAGTTCGAGAAGACCGTGTGATTGGTTTCTTTATTGGATTTTGATTCCTCTCTGTGACGTGTGGTTGGACACACTTATTCCATCGAGTTTTGGACTTTCTTGAACCTTCGGCTGGTCTATTTTCTCAGTTTTCCTTGCCTACTTTGCTGAAATGGCCATGGAGAAAAGAGATATTCTACCAGTAAAGTTCAATGGAACAGAGGACTGAATCTGGGCTGATCAAATCAGATCTGCAACTGGTACAACCCTAAAGTTTTCTTTCTTCTTTTATTTCTTTCCTCTGTTGTGTACCAAGTGGAGAGCAAATGAATCCAAACTACTGAATGTCGGCAGACTTTTGTGAGGGTTATATCTTTTATTTGTTGGATCGTGTGATCCTGTACCTATGAAAAGGTGACTGTAGGTCGTAGATGACCTGTTCTCTCTGCTTGTTAGTCTAATTTCATGTGTGTTAGGATCTCTCTTATTGATTAATGCTGTGGTGGAACTTACACGTTATTGATTAATGCTGTGGTGAAAATCAGTCTCGTCATAGTTCTTCTTTGGAAGTTGGTGCTGTTTGTTTTTGTGCTCAGATCAAGTCCAGAACTGAATTGTTGTGTGTGGAGCTTTTGTCGATATAAGGAGGGATCAAATCAGAATACTATTCTCTTGTGCTTACCATGTCGTCTGAGAATTCTGCTACTTAAGAGATTTTAGGGAGCCACAATGGAATGAGTGGGAGAATGGATATGAGTTTCCCCATGGTTGTTATTCCCTTTGATGGTCTGAACTACCTTGAGTGGTCTAGGGGAATAAAATTCTACATCACTGCTAGGGGGAAAATAGGATACATCAATGGGAGAGTGAATGAACCGAAGTACGGAAGTGCTGAATATGATAGGTGGGAACCAAGAGAATAGTATGGTGATGTCATGGCTCTTGGTTTCCATGCTGCCACAGGTAAGGAAGACTTTTATGTGGGCTGAAACTGCTTGTGAGATATGGGAACAAGCAAAGTCCACCTATTCAGAGAAGAGACACTATGCCAAGATATATCAACTGCAAGCTGAATCCTCTACTTGCAAGCAGGGGGAGAGGAGTCTCTCGATGTATTATTCTGATTTGACATCGATATGGAAAGAACTTGGATCACTACCAGAATGTGAATTGGAAGTGTGATGAAGATGCAAAGGCGTATAAGTCACTTGTATCTCAGCAACGGGTCTTTGCCTTCCTCCTAGGGCTGAATCCTTCATATGAGTCCATCAGGGTGTAGATCTTGGGTAGTAAAGACTTGCGATCAGTTCAGGAGGTGTATGCCTTAGTGTAGTCATACGAGAGTAGAAGAAGTGTGACGAATTGTGTAGAGGGGGAGTCAGTTGCCCTAGCTGTTCGGGGAAATTCAGATACAAATGTTGGAGGTGCTTTTAAGAAAGGTGACTTTCAGAAGAGAACAGATAATAAGAGTAAACTTTGGTGCACTCACTGGTAGAAGACACGGCACACGAGAGATACATGTTGGGATCTCCATGGAAAACCTAAATGGGCACAGGATTTGGGTAAGAAGTCAACACCTGATCAGGGCAAGATACCAAGCCAGCAGAATCAGAAAAAGTATAACTCAGCTAATATGGCGTCGACATAGACTAGTCCATTGGTAACTCAGGAGAGGCATTCCCAATTCTGACCCTAAGGAAGAAATTATCAACTCTTTTCGTGACCATTTGGAATTGTATGGTAGGACTCTCCGCCAGATGGATTCTAGTCCTAGTCCCTCTACCTCTTTCGCGTCTACGTCAGGTAACGCTGCCACTGCGTTCCATGTGTCATCTCATACCGCTAATTCTCCTTGGGTTATTGATTCCGGAGCCTCAAACCACATGACCGGTAAGTCAAATTTATTTCAGACATATAACCTTCTCTCTGGGAGAGATAAGGTGAGACTAG
>NW_010729087.1:837742-860675 GCF_000365185.1 Nelumbo nucifera
CCAGGCCGCGTGCAGGTCGCGCCAGGCCAGCCAGACCGGTGCCCGGGTGGGACACCAACTTGGTAAGTTGTTTGCCTGGGTGTTTGCCTAGTTGTCACAAGGTGCCACGTGTTGCAATTTCACTAGAGGGCCAAATCTGCCCTCATCAGGTAAACTTACTGACTTTAAAATGGGATTTAAATTAATGAAAATAAATATTAAACTAATAAGTTTGCATGATCTTATATTATTTTTTCTTTAATTTTTAGTTTTATTATTTTTAGATAATGTTGTACTAATTTTAAATGCATTTTGAATAGATATTAATTTTAAAAAGACACTATAAGTAAAAACTACTTTTTCTTAATTTTATTTTATATCAAATTTAAATGGATTTATAATTATAGTTTTATCAATAATAGACATTAATAATTATTTTTATTATATTTAATTAATATTTATTATTTTAAATGGAACGTAAATTGAATGTATTTTTTAATTTTATTAATTTATTTTAAAATTTCGATTGAATATTATAAAAATTGACTATTTTTTCATTAATACTTCTTATTATGTAAAAATAAATTTTTGTCAATAACTTTCCATTTTTATTTAGTGGATTTCAGTTTATTAATAATTATAAATTTATAATTATGTGGTAGTGCATAAGTGGATGTTGAATTATACCTTTTAAGTTTACTTGTAATTATAGCCGATCCCATATATTTGGGATAAGGCATAGATGATGATGAAGTTTACTTGTAATTGTATTTATTTGGAAATGGAATTTGTGTTATTTTAGACAACTCTATTGGTTGGACTTTAAGAAGTGACAATCTTCTAATTCATTTTCTTAGAGTTAGATGATTTTGTTGTTTTTAGGGGTAYTCAGTGTTTCTGTATATTTGTTATGGGCTGAATCCCCTCTTGCATAACTTTATCAGGGGTAAGGTTTTATACCCCCCCCCCCCCCAGATGTTTGGGGTCTAAAAAGAATTTTTATGGGTTATAATTAATTGGTATTTAGAATTTCAGATATTGATAATTTTGTTGTTAAGTGAAGGAAATATTATTTATTCTGATTTGGAATTAACTTAAAAATTAATTATTTTATATATGGAACTAGATTATTTAGCCTTATAATCTGCCATTTATTATTAATAATGTTATAAATTATAATCAAATTGAATTTATTTTTTTATCATGAAATAGATAATAATTATAATTTAATTTAATTATGTTATAAATTGTAATTAGATGGGATTTTATTTTTATTATATTTATTATTAAATGCCAGCATATGGAATGGATATAAAATCATAATCAATTGAAATGGATACAGATATAGTTGTATAATAATGAAAAATAACAAATATTCAGAAAACCAGAAACAAGATAAATATGCAAGGAGAAGGGACAGCACACCTAACGTGGACAACATTGTGTGTGTATGTGATGCATGACACTGGAAGAACTCTGACTAATCACCAACTCTGTTAATGAATACAAGATGATTGATTACCACTTTCATGATGCCGAATGATTTGATTGTAGTTTTTCAGGTATTCTGCCTTCCCAGTATCGTAGTTGAACATATAAATATATATATTGGTATACAGCATGATGAATATATAATACTATAGACGTGATTAACTTTTTATTAAGCTTTCTATGTATATATGCATGTAATATATTTATGTATGTACATAGATATCATATATAATTACATAAAGTTTATAGTTAAAATCCAATTTTTTATATTTTTAATTTTTCTTTATTTGTTAAAAAACTTTTGAACTTTTTAACATCACTCATGCATCAAATGGGTCTCTGCCTAAGTTTCAGTAACTATGAACTTCCCATTCGTTTGAGCCTAATTGTCCCTCTTCTCAAGGTTCAAATGATCCCTTTCTGCCAGAATCTGGAAGTACTCTTGTACTCTAGTTTCAACTCCAAGAAAGAAACCCCCTAATTTTCTACTCTGTGCTACTTATTTAGATATTATCTCCTTCCTCTCTATTTCAGGCTCAACACTTCTCACTCTGTCAAACTGAGCTTGTTTTACCTGTTCCTGTGGCTGTTGCTCAATGTTGACATCAACAGTGTTCTTTTCCTCTCCTACGACTATCCCTACAACTTCCACCTAAGCCCCTGGAGATATCTTACCTTAGACTCTGTACCATAGACATTAATAAGGTTTTCTTTGTTATTGATAAGAAAGAAGTTTCTATTTTATCTTATTCTTCTCAAAAAAAATCTACTTTATCTTGTTCATAATTTGCTATTTGGTGGGTATTGTAATTCTTTTCATACGGCAGCATGTTTTATATCTATTAAAAAGCTGAATTTGGAGGAAAGAGAGTAATAAGCTGAATTTGGAAGAAAGACGGTAATAAATTGATACTATGCCTGGAACTTTACTTCTTTTGTACCACTGCAATGTCAAAGAAGTAAACTTGACTTTCATTAATTCCTTAGAATGTAGATCAAGATATTATCCATGGATCTACAAATATAACAAATTAATGATCATGTTAAAACCTGGTCATTAGGGAGTATAGTTCATTATAGTTACAAGGACCTTGGAAAGTCTGTTACAATTTCCAGTGGGATAGTTCCTTCACTGTTTCACATAATGTTGGCCCAAGAATTACTGAAATTCAGCTTACCTTGTTGTTTTGTTTTATGACAGCCAGAATGTTCTGCTTTATTAGATGCCCTCGAACGTTCTGCTTGCCAACCTGAGATTTCTAGTATTCTTTTGAAGAGTCTGCATCGTATATTACAAGTGGCATCTGAGCAGACCATTTCTTCTTTTAAGACACTGGATGCAATTTCTCGGGTGCTGAAAATTGCCTGTATTCAAGCCCAAGAATTCAAATGTTCTGACAATGTAATTCCTAAAGAGGGTGAGGATGATGGAGGCATTCTGTCTGGGAATTGGCAGAGAAAAAGTACAGCTGATACATCTGAAATATGGCTTAAATGCCTGGAGGCATCCTTAGAGCTCTTTACTGAATACCTGTCAATAGCTGATGATGCAAAGAGTGGGGTTTTGCATAATCCAACATGCATCGATTGTCTGTTTGATTTATTCTGGAAAAGAAGTTTGAGAAAGCATGTATTGAGACTTATTCTTGACCTAATGATGGTAATGCCTTATTAGTACCATCTGGTTTTTGGTTTTTCTTACATGCATAAGCAATGGAAATGAAAGACTTCCAACCTTTTCCTTTGTCTAATGATCATTTTGTGCAGCTACCACTGTCTTCTGAAAAAGATGATACGGCAAAGTTGCAGCTATGCTCTAAGTACTTGCAAACATTTGCTAGTGTAAGGGAAAGGGAAAAGAACTTTGCAGAATTATCAATTGATCTATTGGTTGGTATAAGAGAGATGCTTCTAACTGATCTAGTGGTATGCTTCTGAGGTTTTGCTCTTCCTAGAGTTTTATATATTATAATTCTGTGTATTAGATCATTTTGTTGGCAAAGCAACTTATGCTGGGTTTCTTTTTGTTGACCTGATTCTCTATGATTTTTTCTTTTTCAGTATTACCAGGATCTGTTTCGCAAGGGAGAATGCTTTTTGCACATTGTCTCATTGTTAAATGGCAACCTTGATGAGAGGAGTGGAGAGCAATTGGTCCTGAATGTCCTTCATACTTTGACCCATCTGCTTACAGGGAATGACTCATCAAAGGTACCTTGCCTTTTTTTTTTCTCTTCTTTTCATATTCAGAGTTTTAAAGACTATTTTGTATCTTAATAATTTCAGGGACTATTCTTTAATGCTTATGCCATTAACCCTGCCTTCTATACTGCAAAATTGAACAAGTTGTCTGTGTACACATTGGCAAAACATTCAAAGTCTATAATTAATTTTTGTTCTAATTGATATATCTCTCTAGTCTGTCATATTAAGTAAAGATTTGTGGTTGAATGCATTATTAATATCAATATCTCCTCCCCTTCTTTTTATAACTGAGCCCAAAGAATTGGTCCCTAACTGGCCCTTGTTTAGCTAACACATCTGGCAGGCATGCTACAAGCCAATTACACTCATTCAATTTTTATTTGACATTCCTTGTCAGCCTTTTAATTTTCTTGAGTTCATGCCTATAGAACCACAAGGCCTACTCATTATTCAACATCCATCCAATTACAACCTGTGAGTCACCTTCAGTGAGCAGCTTGTTTATATTCATTTCACTAGCATACTGCACTCCTTGCAGCACATCAATATACTTATATCTTCTTGCTTTTCTCCTTGGTAAACAATCTTTTTGTACATAGGCTTTTGGAATATACAATAAATGTTCTTACATTTTTCAAAAAAAAAAAATCTTCTGACTTGGTTGACTCTAAGATTCAGACATTTATGTGCAGTTAAACAGCCCATCTGAAATGTCTCTTCAGCAAAAGCACCTTGATATATTCTTACCACCTTACTAGTCGCAGGTTCAATCTTGATAGCAAAATTTGGTGACTGCCTTATGGTTCTTTTAGATATTTGGTGAATCTCAAAGAATTATTGGAATTATTGATAGAAAGTCACGTTAGTAGATATTTTTTCTTTGTCAATGATTGGCAAAGGACTGTTGATTGCAGATTAATTATTCCTCTTAAGTCCCTCCATTTTTTTAATTATTATGGTTCTTTTAGATTTATTTTCTTGTTTTTATGTCAAGTCAACTTCGGAAGATCCAGCTTCTTTTGTCTCATTTGCAGCTAATTTATAGTTTACAGTGTTGTTAGGATGGTAAATTGCTAGAAATTTTGGTTCTGGCGGTTGGAACTTTTAGGTTTTTTATTGGACTTTCTCCTATCATTCACAACTAGGAATGATCCCCGTACTAAGTACAGGGCAACTACACTTATGTATCATTTTGGTTTTTACTTTTTTTAGCTTTTTATAATAATATTATTTTATTTGTGATTCACTATTTATCATATAATTATATTTAACTTAAATAATCAAATCAGGTTTAATTTATAACTTTAAAGCCTTCATAAGATTTCTACTCAAATTTGGAAATTGAATTACAAAGATTTATATGAGCCGCACATATTTTTAGAGTGGAAGCTTTTTTATGATGGCTATGTACGTAAAGTTAGCATTTATTTAATTTAATATCTAATGATTAATGGCCCATAATTAATTATGTTGTTATTTAACTTATTAATTTAATTAAGTTAGTTTAGTTTTATTAATTAATTAAGTTAAGATCCAGACTCTATAGTGGTGTATTAATTAATGTTCTACTATAACCATGTATTTAAAGGTGCTAGATGAGGCGGCAATAATGGGTTGGGTCTACCATCGTTTAACTATTTAACTGGGTCAAAAAAAAAGGCCCAAATGTATTCATCCTTTTGGCCCACAGACAAAAACAGGTCAGATTAAATGGAGAGAGCTGCAATCAGGCCCCAAATGTGTTCTCTTTTATACCATGAGCTCTTAGTTGGGGGATTCCCTATTTAAGGCAACATGAAATACATAAAACTATAGTTGATTGAAAATTCAGTTTCCCGGTTCATCACTTACATACTATCAGTGTTTCAAACTTGTAGTTTGAATGGGCATGGCAGCACCCAAAAGAGTCTTTGGCAGTAAGGAATAAAGTTGCAAGTTTGAAGTGGCTCTCTATGGTTGCTATACTACCACCGAGTGTTAGATTATAGGCGATTATTAGACTCATAAGCCGTAGCGAGCCATATTTGTATATGGAGACAATAGACAATAGTTGAACTTTTATTGTTACACAACAGTAGACATTCCCAATTTAATACTGACATCTCCACCATCTCATTTACTACTTAATCATTAGTCATATACAACAATTGCAATTAGAAATAAAAACAAAATTGCTAGCGAACTACTGATAAAAAAGAATGCTAACAAACTAAGCCACATTTCTGAGAAGACAACCATACTATCTGTTCATCCATGATGCACTTGTTCTTGTAATTCCTTGTTCATTACCTTTGAAATAGAACAATCATGGAATAAACAGACAAATTGACATTATAGAAAAGGCGATAAAACCAATAGGTAAAGAGAACCCATAAAGGCATAGACGTAATATTAGAAAGAAACGATTTTTAATAGAGTTGCAGAAACATTACAAATATCAATAGCTTACATGGATTTTCAGAAATAAAATATTCTTCATCTAAGGGAGGAGGAAAGAGATAAGAATTAGTTTATATTTGAGTAAAACTGGTTTAGAGTGGGTAACTGATTTTTGAGAGAGAGCCATATATTTAAAATTATCAATTTTCAAGATAGTTTAGCTAACCATTTAAAGTGGGTAACTGTTTTAGGAAATTATCCAGTGAATGGAGTTAACCGGAAAGTGGGTAACTGTTTTAGGAAATTTCCCAGTGAATGGAGTTAACTGGAAAATATTTATTTGAAATTACCAATTTTCAAGAAAGTGTAGTTAAACACTAATACGTTGTTGAGTGGGTATCCAGTGAATGGAGTTAACCCCCCCCCCCNCCCCCCCCCCCCCTTCTTTTTGAGGTGGTTTATGTGTTTTTTTTTTTTGTTTTGATGAATAGTCATGCTTGTGCCATCAAAGTGGATCGAGTTTGTGTTTTAATAAATATTTCCAGGTAGCTTTTCTATTTGAGAGTGGAGTTTAACCAGTTCTAACTCCACAGATGTGTGACACCTGTCTTAAGGTGCTAGTGTCTGAGTAGTAAGACTTGAAGAATTTAAAGTGGAGTTAAGCAGTAATGCTTGTGACGAGTGGGTTGATTCTCTGAAAATGGGAAGAACCCATTTCAAGGTACTGTTAACTGAAGGAAGCCATGTGTTTGAGTTGAGGGCTCTAGTCTGACTACTTTGTATATATATTTAAAGTGGAGTTGCACGTATGAATTTTTTTTTATATTAACTACTTGCATTTTAGATATATCATAGTTAAGATATAAATTGAAAATTAATAAAAGTAATAATATGACTAAAAATAAACTTAAATACTTGTACTAAATGTGCACGTGCAGAAATTTTAAATTATAATAATTATGATGATGATGATAATGATTATTATTATTATTATTATTATTATTATTATTATTGTTACTATTACTATTACTATTATGATGATTATACTTATTTTTATGTACTGTTTCTATCTTAAATAAAAATAATTTTTATTTTAACAATTATTTTTATTTAATATGATGATTATATAACATTAGAAATGCTCCGAAATGTCTTTGACAACTTTATACATTTTTATTTTGTGTTTGGTCTTTTTTTTTAAATATTTATTATTCAATTATGACATCATGAATTTCTTTGAAAAGTTGGATCATTGACACACCATTTAGATAAGAAAATAGCTTTGCTTTCGGATCAGTTTTAAATTATATATTTCATCTACATTATATAAATAATGTTTACTCATCACACTTAAATTTTGTTTGACATAATTAATATATAATTTTTTATATATTCTTTTGACTACTTGTACTTTTTTATTACTTTTTAAATATTTATTATTTAACTATCATATCATTGATTAATCCATTTGACCTAAACCATGACCCAAAAAAAAGTTTATTTTCTAGGTTGACATTAAATTTTGTATTACATTTCCATTATTGATAAAACTGTATCTTATGTATAATATTTATTTTTGTTCATTATAATGAATGAATAATATTATAGACGTACCCAATATTTTATTTTTTATAAATATATAACATTATGTCTTAATTGTGATTCTTTGTATTTTATATTTTTAAAAATTTTATTATCTGACTATGACATCATTTCATTTCTAGGCTAATTTTAATTTTGGCATTCCATTTTCATCATTTATAAAAATACTTCTTACATTTCATACTTTAGTTTGGTATAATGAATATACAATGTTAGTGACGTGCCCGATTCTTTTTATTTTTTTGTATTATATATTTTATTTTTATTATTTAATTATGGCATTATTTATTGATGCATTTTACCCCAAATGGTTGAATTTCTTACCCACCACCGAGAGGGAAGAAAATGGTTTTGTTTTCAAATTATTTTTCAAAATATTTATTTTTATATTATTAAAATTAATGTTGTGGATTTAATTAGTAAAATTTAATGATGAGAAAAATATATCTTAAATTTATGATTAATAAGAGAATATACCTTAGATATGAGATTTAATGAGAGATAATAGGACAATAGTTTTACTTCCAATTGGTTTTAAATTTTACATTCCATTTCCATCATTAATAAAAAAATTTCTTATTTATCATTAATGTTTTCAACCTATCATTAACCTAGCCTATTGAACTGTTCGAACTGTCACTCGGCCTTGATCTTGGGCTTGGTTTTGTTGAAACTCCCTCTTCCAGTTAAAAGGCATGTAACTCGAGCGGTTCAACCATTGCCTCGTTTGACCCGGTAACTAGGTTGCAAGTTGCACAATTAATTATGTGCAAATTTTTGGAAGCCATACTTCATTCCAATGTCTGATTGGGGTTATCTTTTCTTTTTTTTTTGAGCAACTCTTCAAGATCTATACGTCCTAAGGGCCTTAGGCGCCTTGCCTTGCTATTTTCGCGAAAAAACCCCTTTTTTGGCCCCAAATTGCAATTTTTAATATTTTTTATAAATAAAAAATTAAAATCTGAATTAAAAAACATAAATAAATTTAACATAAAACATATATTATATGTAAAACATAATTATAAAATATATCATAGTTGTCAAGGCGACGCCTAGGCGACAAGGCGCTCTTTGAGGCTCGCCTCACCTAATCGCCAAGCAGTTTTCTACTTCCTACTATAAAATATTTTTTTATTCATTCTTTTTTGAGATTATAATTATAAAATAGACATTATTAAACTAAAATAATCATTTTGTGTGTTTATATACTAATTTCTTTTTATTATTTTCTTATTTATTAGGGTTTATTCAACACAAACATTGCTAAATGTTGTATTGAACCCTCAAAGACTTCATAACCTGAACTAATAAGTAAGGAAGAACTTAAAATTTTATCTAATCAGCACATTTTCCTCTTCCATATATTCTTCTTCTTCTTCTTCTACTACCGATACATTTTCTTTTCTTCTTTTCCTATAACAAAAATAAGGGTTCAGCTCCTATATTTTTTGAATTTTATTTTCCTTCTTCCTTTTCTTATGAATATGTTGATTTTCTATACTTTAATATGAAATTTATACTTTTCTTGTGAAAAAAGTATACTTTTCTTGTGAAAAAATAGGTACTTTAATATGGTACCTAGGGAACTACCCTAGGATCTATGTTTTAACATAAAAAAATCCGTCGCCTAGGCCTGCCTAGGTGACCAGGCGACGAGGTGCCCCCCAGTTGCCTAGCCTCGCCTTGCCTCGCCTTGGCGCCTTGAAAACTATGAAATATATGTAAAACATAATTATACTATTTATTGATAAAATATGTATTTTTACACACACACAACACACACAAATACACATATATAGTGTTGACGTAGAGCGGTTTGACTTGTTTGACCTTGATAGTCAAACCAGTGACCTGTGACCCAAAGGAAAAACCGGGTTGGCCTTCGGGTTGTGTTTTAAAACATTGTTTATCATACTTATTATTGTTTAATATGCCAAATATATTGTTAGTGTTGAGTATGTAGGGGTATTTCTGTCTTTATACTTATGTTGAGGTTGCTGATCTGTAATATTATATTAGAATTAGTGTCCCTTACTTAAGTAAGGGCACATGTGTCTTTTCCATTATGTTAGTAATATAAAACATGTCTGGTCGAATGGGAAAGGTAATTTTTTTTTCTCTCATTCGAACCAGACTTTTCTTCTCACCTTTTCTCCTCTTTTCTCTCTCTCTTTCTCGCTTTCTTTCTTCTTTCTTCTTCTCTCTTCTTGGCTGTTATCAGACTAACAGAACTCAAGGACAGGCCAAATCATACTATGGTATCAGAGCACAACTAAGCAACTCGAATCTGCCCAGATTTCTGTTTTTTACGCACCCAGTCTAGGGTTTTCTCTTGATTTCTCTACCGTCGATTGGAGATAAGGGAAAGGGATGAAAAGGAGTGGTCGCCCTCTTCCCTTGGAGGTCTCTATGCCTCCAATTGTGCTGTTCATGGTCGGTCGTTGTGGTTTCTAAGAAGCCCTCCCCTAATCGATGAAGAGAAGAGGGCTGGTTCGTGTGGTGTAGTGGGTGTCTTGTGTGGTTTGATTTCTTTTTGTGTGGTTTGTTTTTCGGGTGATGAGGTAAGAGATTTCTATGCATATTTTTGTTATGAATCAAATAGGAAGTATGTTTCAGATCATATGGTGGGATTTCAGATTGTAGTGTGCTAGGGTTTATGCTGTTTTTTAGTGTGATTCGAAGGGGGAGTGGTCCTCATAGTGGTGAGATTTCAAGTAGTCGTGGGGTAGGGTTTGTGGTGTAAAAAGTGCAATCTTCAGCAATAACAAGTGTTGAAACTAGTGTGATCAAGTAGTGTGCAGTGTGCCGAATTCAATAATAACAGAATTCAACAATGGGAGATAGCAGTGATAGCAAATCTAATGTGATGATACCTACTGATTACCTGAATGTTCAAATGACGTCCATTAAAATTGAATGGAGAGAATTATGTACCTTGGGCTAAATCTATAAAAGTTTTTCTGAAGGCAAAGAAGAAGGTGAAACACATAAGGGAGGAGAATCCCTCCACTGATTCTCATGAGTATGATGACTGGAAACAAGAGGATGCACAGATTATCACGTGGTTATGGAACAGTATGGAACCCAAGATTAGTGTAAATTTCATGTTTCTGGACACTGCCAAAGATGTGCAGGACCATGCTAAGAAGTTGTATTCTGGTCAAGACAATACAACCAGACTATATCAGTTGTATCAGGAATACTTTAATCTGCAACAGGGCAATCAAAGTCTTGAGGAGTACTATGCTAGTATGAGAAACATTCGTAATGAGTTGAATGTTTATCACCCCCTCACTTCTGATGTCAAAATTCAACAACAACAGAGAGAACAACTTGATGTGACTCGATTTTTGGTGGCGCTGAAATCTGAGTATGAACCAGTGCGGGCTCAGATACTAGGAGGGTCAGCTCTCCCTTTCTTAGAAGAGGTGTTTGCTCGACTTCAGAGGACTTCCATTGGATGTACTGAGAACTCTAATGTTTCTGATAGATCAGCCTTTGCAGTATCAAGGGGCCGTGGTGTTAGAGGCGGAGCTCAATCTGGCCGTAGTGGTAGCAGTGGACCGGTATATGGCCGGAGTGGTGGTGGTGGACCTACATATAACCGTGGTGGTGGTCGTACTAGAGGTACAAATTCAGGGGGAGCCCATGGCAGAGGACGTGGCTCGGGTCCGAGGAGATGTACTCATTATGGTATGGATGGACATAACATTAATTATTGCTATGACTTCATGGTCCATCCTCAACTTGGGCCAATCATGCCTTGACTAGTGACACCAGTTTCAGACAGGAGAGTCGTTCAGCTGATTAGATGCCTCCTACATCCACAGAGGTTCTCGGGAAGGAGATGGTGAGTGTTTCCCGTGATGAGTATGAGAGGTTTGTCCAATCCACATCTCAGCAGAACACGGCTACTTTCGCACACTCAGGTATGGCTTGTTTGGCATCTACACCCAATCCCTGGATTATTGACTTTGGAGCCTCCGATCACATGATTAGAACTCCAGGTGTGTTTTCTTCCCTCTCTCATTGCTCAACATCACAATCTGTTACCCTTGCTAATGGTTCNTTGACTTTGGAGCCTCCGATCACATGATTAGAACTCCAGGTGTGTTTTTTTCCTTCTCTCATTGCTCAACATCACAATCTGTTACCCTTGCTAATGGTTCYACATYCTSCATTYGTGGTGTTGGCAATGTTAACATGACCCCCTTATCTTTATCCTCAGTTTTGTATGTCCCTAAATTTCCGTTTAACCTTATGTCTATTAGTAAGTTAACCTAGTCATTCAATTGCTCCATTACTTTTTACCCTTCTTCGTGTGTTTTTCAGGATCTCA
This sequence comes from Nelumbo nucifera, assembly GCF_000365185.1. The sequence continues at coordinate 849,738 of NW_010729087.1, forward strand.
AGACGGGGATGAAGATTGGTAGAGGGCATGAAGTTGGTGAATTGTATTATCTTTATGGTGGTGGAAGAACATCAACAGCTCTCCAGTCATTTCTCTCTCCTCTCTAGGGGCACTGTCGATTTGGTCATCCTTCGCTGAAAGTTTTGAAGTCTTTGGTTCCTTCGTTGAGTCAACTTTCTGTTTTAGATTGTGAGTCGTGTCAGTTGGGGAAACATCATCATGTTCCCTTTAGTCCTGGGGTTGATAACCGTGTGTTGAGTCCTTTTTCATTGGTTCATTCAGATGTTTGGGGTCCTTATAAAGTGATGTCATACAATGGATATAGATATTTTGTCATTTTTGTTGATGATTATTTAAGGATGACGTGGCTCTATTTAATGAAAGAAATGAGTGAATTGTTTACCATCTTCCAAAAATTTTATGCTGAGATTCGCAACCAATTTGGTGTTCACATTAAAATTTTTCGTTCCGATAATGGYCGTGAATATTTCTCTTCATCATTTCAAGAATACTTGGACCAACATGGCATTATAAATCAGACCTCATGTACCTACACCCCACAACAAAATGGGGTGGTTGGGAGAAAGAATCATCATCTTTTGGAAACAGCTCAATCCCTCATGCATCACATGAATGTTCCCAAACCCTTTTGGAGTGATGCGGTGCTTACTTCTTGCTTCTTGATTAATTGGATGCCCATGTCTATCCTTGATGGTCATTCCCCACTCACTACCTTGTTTCCCACCTTGCCTTCATTTCCTCTTTCTCCTCGGGTTTTTGGGTGTGTCTGCTTCGTCCATAGTCTGAGCCCTGGGAAGGACAAGTTAGATGCACGATCCATCAAGTGCATCTTCCTTGGCTATTCCTGGACCCAGAAAGGGTATAAGTGTTATCATCCTAGTTCTCGACGTTCCTTTGTGTGTGTTGATGTTACCTTCTTTGAGTCTACTCCATTTTTCTTGGGGTTTGGTGATGCTTCTTCCTCCTCATCACCTCCTCTTCTTCCACTTTCAGTTGCGGATTTTGTTCCCCTTGTTCCAGCTGTGACCAAGTCCTTGCCTCCAGAACGGCCACCTATCCGTCAAGTGTATACACATCGCCCACATGTACCGATTGCTACTCCTCCAGCTCCATCAATGTCAACAGATTCGGCAGTTGTCTCCACACCAGCCCCAAACCCAGTATCTGGTCTTGATCTTCCCATTGCCTTGCAGAAAGGTAAACACACTTGTACCCTTCATCCTATTTCTAATTATGTTTCACTCACTCACCTTTCTGCTTCCCATCGCTAGTTTATCTCTTTGTTATCCTCAGTTGTTGTCCCTAAGGATGTCTAGGAAGCCCTTACCTCTCCAGGGTGGTGTCGTGCAATGGAAGAACTCTCAGCTCTAACTCATAATCATACTTGGGACCTCATCACTCTTCCTCCTAGGAAGCAGGCTGTCGGTTGTAAGTGGGTTTATACTGTTAAGTATTTACCTGATGGTAGTGTAGAGCGCCTGAAAGCTAGATTGGTTGCAAAAGGGTACTCCTAAACCTATGCTATTGACTATACAGAGACCTTCTCCCCAGTTGCTAAGATAGGTTCGGTTCGTATTGTGATCTCTCTTGCTGCTATGTATGATTGGCCCCTCTATCAGCTTGATATCAAGAATGCTTTCTTGCATGGTGATTTTCTCGAGGAGGTCTATATGGAGCAACCACCGGGGTTTGTTTCTCAGGGGGAAGATGGTAAGGTATGCAGACTAAAGAAGGCTATTTATGGGCTTAAACAGTCTCATCGAGCATGGTTTGGTGTGTTCAATGAGGTGGTAAAGAAGTTTGGTATGAAACAGTACCAAGTTGATCATTCAGTCTTCAGTCATGACTCTCAAGCAGGAAAAATCCTATTGATGGTGTATGTAGATGATATTGTTATTACCAGGAATGATAAAATGGGCATTGATAAGTTGAAGACTTTTCTACAGGAACATTTTCAAACAAAGGACCTCGGTAAATTGAAATATTTCTTGGGGATAGAAGTAGCAAGGTCTAAGCATGGTATTAATTTGTGTCAGAGGAAATATGTGCTTGATTTGCTAGAGGAAACAGGTTTGTTAGGTGCTAAACCAGTTGAAACACCTATGGAAACAAATACTAAGCTGAGCAATGATATGGGTGAAGTGTTTGAAAACCCTGGCAGATACCGACGACTTGTAGGTAAACTGAACTACCTAACCATTACTCGGCTAGATATTTCATTTGTGGTTAGTGTGGTAAGTCAGTTCATGCAGAAACCTCTGGTTCCTTATTGGGATGTGGTTCTAAGAATTGTGAGGTATTTAAAAGGGGCTCCTGGTCATGGTTTGATATACAAAAGTGGTGGAAAAGTTGAAATAGAAGGATATACTGATGCTAACTGGGCCGGTTCTATGTCTGATAGGAGGTCTACCACAGGCTATTGCACTTTCCTTGGGGGTAATCTGGTGACATGGAAAAATAAGAAGCAGATAGTCGTGGCAAGAAGCAGTGCAGAGGCAGAATATAGAGCTATGACACATACTACTTGTGAATTAGTGTGGCTAAGGAACCTTCTACAGGAGATAGGATACAATGTTAACACTCCAATGAAGCTCTACTGTGACAATCAGGCTGCAATTCATATTTCTTCTAATCCGGTGTTTCATGAAAGAACCAAGCAAATAGAAGTTGACTGTCACTTTGTGAGAGAGAAGGTGTTGAATGGAGTGATAGACACTGCATATGTTAACACAGGGAACCAGTGGGCAGACTTATTTAGGGTTAAGTCGGGGAAGAGTGGACTACATATGTAACTAGCTGGGATTATATGATATATACTCGCTAGCTTGAGGGGGAGTGTTAGTGTCGAGTATGTAGGGGTATTTCTGTCTTTATACTTATGTTGAGGTTGCTGATCTGTAATATTATATTAGAACTAGTGTCCCTTACTTAAGTAAGGGCACATGTGTCTTTTCCATTATGTTAGTAATATAAAACATGTCTGGCCGAATGGGAGAGGTAATTTTTTTCTCTCATTCGAACCAGACTTTTCTTCTCACCTTTTCTCCTCTATTCTCTCTCTCTCTTTCTTTCTTCTTTCTTCTTCTCTCTTCTTGGCTGTTATCAGACTAACAAAACTCAAGGGCAGGCCGAATCATAATATATATGATGTTAAAAACATTCCTATTTTTTTAATTTCTATATTTTTTGCATTTTATATATTTTTGAATTTTATTATTTAATTGTGGCAACACGGATTGGCCCATTTGGCCCAAATGGTTTAATTTCTTACCACCACCTAGATGAAAACACTATTTTTTTTTCCAGGTAGATATTAAAAGTATAACTTTTTATGTTATGGAATTATTAATTTATTATGTATGGATTTAATTATAGAATTTAATGATGAGAAAAAACAAAAAAAAACCTTAGATATATGATTCAATGAAGGTGAATGCAAATTAATACCTTGATTGTTAGATTTAATAAGAGAGAATTGAATATCTTGAAATTACCTCTTTACAACTCATTTAATATGAATAACCAACTATCCTATTTGCCCTCATTTTTATCAATAAATTTAAACATAAAGGGTAAATTTTGTCCTCAGAAAATTCCCGAAATATTCTTGAGGCTATTCGTACTTTTTAAAGTAGTATATATATTAGGTGCCCATGTTTTTGTTAGATATTTGTTAGGGGGTCTTTCTTGCATGCCAGATAATAACTATGGGATGTTCAAAAGGTCCTCTATATAGAATAAAACTAATCCCCTAAGGCTCATTATTTGATCCCTTACGTTTTATGGATAATTCTTACAGCTGATAAAAAATGATAAATATCCTGGCTGTAAACTTAGGGGCCATTGTTTGGTGCAATGGTAAAATCTTGGGCTGACAAGCATGAGAATGTGGGTTTGGTCTGCTCTCCTGCAAAAAATTGCTGAGGTTTGGGTCTACTCAGTCCACCCCTCCCAAGGCCTTGGATGGCATGGACTACTATTGGGTAATGACCCTTATCCTGTTTGTAGATTTCTTTCTTTTTTATGTTTTTGACTGATAAAAGTTAACTGACCATCTTTAAGTTTGACGTTCATACACATAAAAGAGAATAAAGTTCCTTCAAAAGCCAATAATAGAATGCTCTAAACTGAAAATTTTTACCCAACTTAAGATAAATCATCTGATAGAAGCACATTGCATCAGAAAAAGAAGAAAACTAAAGGAAACCGTGGAAATGTGGTCTAGTCAAGCTAAAAAAAAAACTCAGATTGGAAATCTTGGAGGACTCTGCTATCAGACCTTCTCTGAACCCTAAGTTCGATTAAGTGTTCCTGTCTCTGTCTTCAACACTATAATCAATATGTATTCTTACCAATCCTATGCAGAATAGGCTGATTATTGCACTTCTAGGAGGACATGCCATGTTTTTCAACAGCCGCATCAATGCAAAAGCCCTTATGTAATGGACTGATGTTTTAGAAACTAACACCTTTTATGAACATCACTTTATTTACTATGGTTTGGTTGTTATCCTTCTTTTTGTCAAAGAAAATTGAATAAATATCAACATTTTTAATTTCTTGCTCATCTTCACTATATTGTTTGATTGCCAGCTAGACTGGTGTGAGGGGAAAGTATCTCTTTAGTTTTGTTCTTGGCTCACCATTTTTTCATAATTTTATTCATTATTCAGTAGTGTTTCTTTCCTCAGTTCTTTATTTTTCACAGGCTGCATTCAGAACCCTTGTGGGGAAGGGTTATGAGATGTTGCAAAATTTGCTGTTGGACTTTTGCCAATGGCATCCAAGTGAAGGGCTTCTAAATGCTCTGCTTGATATGCTTGTTGATGGGAAGTTTGACATCAAAGTGAACCCTGTAATAAAGGTTAGTTATAAGAAACTAATCTACAAAATTTGTATTCTTTTGATATAAGATCTAAGCTTATCTGTTGCTTCTTCTTTCTGGTTTTATGTTTAGGAATAGGAACTTGTAACTGAATTCAGGATTTTTAGCCACTAATGTTAATTTTTCACCATTATCTGTTTTGGTGCAGAATGAAGATGTAATCATTCTATGTTTTAGTGTTCTCCAGAAGGTGGGGTTTAGTTATTTTTTTTCTTTCCAGTTTTGATTTCCATAATTTTGAAAAATCTGAATGTTGTGACATTTTGGTTGTACGAGTCTGTGCCTTTCTGAATCGTTACTTTTCTTATGGTTGGGCAGAGCAGTGATTCTTTGCAGCATTATGGATTCAATGTATTTCAGCAACTGCTAAGGGATTCCATCTCCAATCGTGCTTCTTGTGTCAGAGCAGGAATGCTTAATTTTCTTCTTGATTGGTTTTCTGAAGAAGTGAATGAAAGTGTCGTTTTAAAAATTGCACAACTAATTCAGGTAATTGGTGGGCATAGCATATCTGGAAAGGACATACGCAAAATTTTTGCACTTCTTCGCAGTGAAAAAATTGGAACGAGGCAGCAATACTGCTCATTGCTGTTAAGCAGCATTCTGTTTATGCTAAATGAAAAAGGACCAACTGCCTTTTTTGATCTGACTGGGAATGAATCTGTAAGTCCTTGACTTTTTTTTTCTTTTCATGGTATACGTATCATCTTGGTCCTCGGGCTGGGTTTGGGTCAAGACTGAGTTTTGTTATTTCTGGGCTAGGCTCAAGCCTAACCCCTTAGCTCAAACCTGGCCCAAGCCCAGCGTGATTATTTACATACATGTGTAAATGCATACGTACGTACATACATTCATATATAGATATGTATTTAGATATATACATAAATATTTGTATAAATGCATACATACATGTGTGATTTTAGACTGTGTTCATTGACCAACCCGAGCTCGGTTTGGGCCTAAGCCCAAGCTGAGTGCATCAAATTACAGTGCAGGCTAGGCTTGGGTTGGGAAGATTGGGCTTGACCTCGGACTCAGTCCTTAGGCTTTAGTGTTTTAAAAGCACAAGGCACAAAAAAGGTGCAAGGGGCAATTTGCGCCCGAGGTGCAAGGCGGAAGGTGAGGCACATGCCTTTTTGAAGCAAGGCACAGAAATACAAAAAAAAAAAGCTAAAAAATAAAAATATCAGAAAATTCAAAAAAATTGCAAAAAAATAGAAAATATAAACATAATATTAATAAAAATATAAACTTAAATTTTAAATAAATGTTTTAAAAAACCTATTATCTAAAACTAAAATACATAAACATAAGATGTAATGCGTATTCAAATGAAAATTTAAAAATAAAACCAAACATATACAACATTTCCAAGCATGCAAACTCATAATCTCTTTTTTCCTGAATTGCATTACTTCAAGTAGCTAATGTGATGTAAAACATATTACATTCCTGATTCTACAAGCCACCTAGGCGCACCAGGTGTGCACCTTTTGAAAGGGCTGTGCCTAGGACCTAGGCGAGGCACATACCATAAAATGTGCCTCACCTATGCACTGCTTAAGCCCAAATCTTAGGGTTGACCACAAACCCAGCCCAACCTGCCCAACTTGCACACATAGAGAATGAGTTCTTTTGAATCTTCAAAAGAGAGGTACTAGACCAGAATCAATTGATCCGTTTGTGGGGTGCTCAATTGGGCCCAAAGAGAATGAAGCCCAACCTTTAAAAATTAGGTGGCTAAGGGAACCAGAAAGATTCTGTGAAAATATTTAAATGGCTAATTAGAGATATAATAACCATTTTTCAACGGGCAAGGCAATTAGCAAATGGGTTAGCTGATTTTTTTACAAGACAAGAGGTGCATTAGTTTGAACTGTTAGTGGCTCAATTGTAATTCAATTCATGTAAAGGGGGCTGTATCTCACACCTATGTTTAAATGTTATTGTAACACCTTTATTATTTGTAATAAAATCTTCATCATTGATTGAAAAAGAAGGACTGGGACTAAACATGAAAGGGGGAAGGCTTGTGAGAGGAATAAGGGTAACTTAAGTGGGTCGGGCACATTAGTTAATAAAAGGGCTGGGTCATGCGACAACTTAAAAGGTCATGTGGGAAACTCTAAGGGGCCATTTATGGACACTAACTCTGGTCCATTATTGCCCCCCCCCCCCCCGGATTCTCGTTACAGTCCAAAAGCATTGGGTGGGAGAACTCTCTTTAATGGAGATTTAGAAGGAGCTTATTCGTTGAATGAAGAGGATATCAATTTAGAGGAGTCTAAGACACTTAGTATTGGCAGTGTTTGCTTGGATAGAAATCCAAGATTCCAAGAGGAGGATAGCTTTGATATTGAAAAGCTCTTTTTTTTTTCCTTTTGGAGGAAGAAGGCAATGACAAATCAAAGAACCTGACTGTACCAATGTTATCTGAAGCCTATTTTGGGGTTGGTAGGGAAGAAGATAACTCCTTTCATGTTGGTAGCAATCACTGCCCAATTGTTTTTGGGACTCAACAAGAGAAAGGTGTCCTGTTGGTGATTTCTAGTTATCCTTTTGTGCGGAGTAGAGATACTCTAGTGTGGGTTTATGTACTAACAGGTGATGGGTGAGAAGTGTTTGGAGCTCTAGAGGAATCGGTTGGTCCTTTCTGCCATCATGGAGGGGGTGGGGACTCGAGGGGTCTAGTAACAATATAGAAGAATGAGGTGATGGAGTCTCTGGAAGAATTAATAGGCCGGTTCTCAGTCTCTTTGAAATTCAAGAAACACAGGAGATGGCTTCATGTGGGTACTGTCGAATGTTTATGCTCCTAATAGATATAGAGAGAGGTGAAATGTGAGAGGAGCTCTTTGATGTTAGAGGCTTGTTGGACAGACTGTGAGAGGAGCTCTTTGATAATACAAATGAGACTGAGAGGAGCTCTTTGGAAGTATAACAATGAGAAGAGGAAATTCAAATGGCTGGTGCGGGAGATGGAAATTAAGACATGTTGGATTAAGAGATCAGCTAATTCCCTAGCTGACGGTTTAGCAAAACAAGGGGCAGAAAGGGATTCCTTGTTTAGTGTCCTTGTATCTTTGTATTTTCTTCTTTTCTTTCTTGAAGTTCTTTGTGACTCTTGGAAGATAAGTGTGTTTGTCTTCCACTTGTAAATTTTCTACTGATGAATTAATGAAAGTGTTATTGATCAAAAAAAAAATAATACAAATGAGACAAATAATCCCAATCAATTGATCTCTACTAGTATGAGGAAGTTCAATGAGTTTATTGATGATTGTGCACTAAAAGAGATTCTCCTCTAGCAGATAATGCTCACTTGGTTCAATTTGCAAGTCCCCCCTATTTGTTCTAAGTTGGATAGGTTTGTTTTCAATCCTGAGTGGGAAAAACATTGGATAGGGTTGATAGCTAGGGCTTTTCCAAGAGTCACTTTAGATCATTACCTGATTAGTATTGGAACTAAGGACTTTCTTTGTGACCATAGATCGTTTAGGGTTGAAAATATGCGGTGCACACACCAAAAGTTTGTGCACAAGGTGGATGAATGGTGGAATGAGGAAGTGGGGGATGTTTGGTGGAAAGGAGCTAAGTTCCATAGGAAGACACAAAGGCTTAAATGCCAAATTAAAGAGTGGAATAGAGATCACTTTGGAAGCTTTGAGGAGAGAATCATTAAGTTAGGAGGATAGGACTTTGATATATGTTGGAAGAGATTTTGCTTAGGGAAGAGATTTTGCTTAGGGAAGAGATCTCTTGGAGGCAATAATCAAGTCATCAATGGATTAAGGAGGGGGATGGCAATACTAACCCTTTGGGCTTGTTCTCTTGTTCTTCCTTTTTCTCTTCTTTGTGTTATGTTCCTAACCTTCAGCCTTTCCATTCTAAGTTCAAAGTTCTTTGTTGGGAAGTCTCTCCTAGAAAACTAAACACTTTGGACAATTTGCAAAAGAGAAGACCTGGACTTAGTATTTCCCCAAACTGGTATACTCTTGCCCCTTTGTTGTAGATCTTTGGGAAAAGTGTTTTGATCTTTTTGGTTGTAGGTGGACTGAGCATCTGTAGATTGGCAATCTATTTGACCCTACAACCTTTAGGTGACCTAAGAGAAGAGATAAGGTCATGTGCAGATGTGCCAGAGCTACTTTGGTGTGGACAGTTTGGGAGGAAAGAAATGCTAGACTCTTCAATGACAAGGAGAGAGAAGAGGTTGCAGTTTGGGATTGTATAATTAACAGGGCTGTAATTTGGGTAAAAGCCTCGGGCTTATTTTCACACTTTTCCTTTGATGATATGTGGGAGAATTGGGAACTGGTTACGAAAAGCTCTGCTGTCACAGATAAGCCTGTGATAGATTAGGCCCCTTTGAAGAAGGATTTATCAAGCTAAACTTTGATGGTTGTAGTCTAGGCAATCTTGGGCCTTTTGGTATTGGGGGATTGTTCAAAAATGTAGAAGGTAGTTTATAGCATTATTTTCAGGTCCAACTGGAGTGGGGGGTGCTGTTAATGCGAAAGTTCATGCAGTACAGGGAGTAGAGATTGCTAGAGACCAGGACTATGAGAAGATTGCTAATTAAAGGTAACTCTACACTGGTAATTAGGTGGCTGAAGGAACCGGAGATAGTGGCTTGGTCCTTTAGGATGTCTTTGCGAAGATTCAAGTGACTAACCACAAATATGGTAGCTAGTTTTCTATGGAAAAGGAGATTTGCAAATGGGGTGGCAGATTGTTTAACTAAGCAAGTTGTGCATAAGAATCAGTCATTTTTTATTCAATTGTAAGTTTGTGTATTGCTTTTGAGGCTGCATCGCGTGCCTCTTTGTGGGAAGCTTTTACTGTATATCTCTTACGGAATTATTGAATCAAAATAATATTCGTATTACTTACAAAAAAAAAAAAAGAATACTTGACAGTATTCCCAGTACAGATGGGGTGGTTACGGAATAGCTGTCAAGGTTGTAAAGGCATACTTAAGAGAGATCTGCAATATGGTAAGGGCTTTGGGAGCAATAGTCAAATGGGTGCCAAGATCAGCAAAACTCTAACAGAATCACTTGCAAGATCAGGAGTTAACAGGGAATAAATGTTTTGGGAGGTGGCCAGTGTTAAATGCATGTGATCTTCAATTATGCAACTTCTGGATAAAATAAATGGTTTCGGTGATTCCTTTTCTGCTTTAAATTATTCATGCAAAATGTTGAACAAGAGAAGAGAAAGAGAGGAGAGGTGAGTGGACTGAGAGCCCAAAAGAATGCTGCAGGCATGTGCAGTATGTTATTATTTATACTAGGATGGTCGTACAACATAAAAAATGAAGAAATTACAAAAGTACCCTTGCGGTACTAAACATATGTGTACAACATCTGTCAACACTCCCCCTCAAGTTGGGGCATAGATATCAATCATGCCCAACTTGTCAAAGAGATCATGATGTCTAGAATGGTGTAGCCATTTTGTAAAGATGCTGCAAGTTGGTTCTCAGAGCTGACATAGGGAGTACATACTTCGCCTGCGATGACTTTCTCTCTGATAAAATGCTTGTCAACTTTGATGTGTTTTGTTCTATCATGTAGCATTGGGTTAGCAACAATGTTTATATCTGCTTTGTTATCACAGAATAGAGTCATAAGCTTGTCCACTGGGAAACCCAACTCACTCAATGTTTATATTCAGCTCCAGCATTGGATCTAGCCACCACATTTTGCTTTTTACTCCTCCATGTAATAAGGTTCCCTCCTATAAAGGTGCAGTAGCCACTAGTAGACTTTTTGTCACTTTGAGATCCAGCCCAATCTGCATCTGTATAAACTTCGACTTTCAAATGCCCGTGCCTTTGAAATAACAAGCCAGCACCAAGAAACTTTTTTAGATATCGGAGGATTCTTTCTGCCGCTTCAAGATGAGTGGACCTAGGTGCATGCATGAACTGACTGAGGACACCAACAACATAAGCAGTGTTTGGGCGAGTCATAGAAAGATATAACAATCTCCCTACAAGCCTCTAAAACTGTTTCACATCCTTGAGA
>NW_010729087.1:864925-894291 GCF_000365185.1 Nelumbo nucifera
AAATCAGATTTGCTCGACATCACCCTTCAGGCCTGGACGACTTGCTCTGATACCATGTTGAACAAGAGAAGAGAAAGAGAGGAGAGGCGAGAGGACTGAGAGTCCAAAAGAATGCTGCAGGCATGTGCAGTATGTTATTATTTATACTAGGATGGTCGTACAACATAAAAATGTGGAAATTACAAAAGTACCCTTGTGGTACTAAACATATGTGTACAACATCTGTCAACCCAAAATATTATCATTATTCAGGAAATACATTGATCTATTCTATTTTTATATTGTTTAATTTTATAATTTGGTTGTGATACCTGACTCTTTCTTCTTTCTTTGTTTTTTTCTTAAAGGGAATTGTAATAAAAACACCAGTGCAGTGGCCGCACAATAAGGGGTTTTCTTTTTCGTGTTGGATCAGGGTAGAGAACTTTCCAAGAACTGGAACAATGGGCCTCTTCAGTTTTCTTACAGAAAATGGAAGGGGGTGCTTTGCTATGCTTGGAAGAGAGAAGCTCATTTATGAGGTTAAAGTTCCTTTTTCCTTGAATTGTTCTCATATTATTTATAACATATGGTCATTATTTTATTTTCCAAAGTTTAAATGCTAAATATTATTGCATGGAAATGAGAGGTTCACTTTAACTACCAAAATGTCTAGCTTCTAATAATATGCTGATATAACACATGACATCTAATTTGGAACCCCTTCCAAATCATCAGATTCCTTGAGACTGAATTTTTTTTTTTTTTTGATAAATTCCTTGAGACTGAATTTTGATGGTTGCAATCTAGGAAATTTGCCCAGTCTCACTCGTTGTAGAAGTGCCAATGATGAACCACTACCTTGTTCAGTTACCCTCAGTCAAGCACATTCACCTCCTTTTGAGTTCCAATTGGAATGTTAAGAAACATCCAATCCAGACCAAGAGTTTGATCAACCACCAGGTGGCATGCCCACCATACAGAAGAATCAAGGACTCTACTCCACCCTACCTCAGTCTAGATATATAACTTAGTTTGTAGATAGTACTGCTTAAGCGTGATGGCAAATGATCTATCAGACATGATAGTAGGCATATACTTGGCCTTGCTTCTTTAATTTGTTCTTGTAACAGCTCATGTATGCTCAATGTAATCATTCATCTTTTTAGATGCCATGATATGGAATTGGAGCCAGATGGTGAAAGCTTTGGAATTCTGATCACTAATCATCCGTTTCTCCCTTTCTTTTTGTCTGTCTCTTGATTTATAACCTTCTAAATCAGAAAATTGATTGGATGGTCAGCTTGTTATTTTCTTACCATTTTGATGGATTTTTATTTAATGTTATAGTCAATGTCTAATGCAGTAAAATTATGGCTGTTGCAGTCTATCAATCAGAAACGGCAATGTGTTTCATTGCAACTCAATCTTGTCCGTAAGAAATGGCATTTTCTTTGCATAACTCATACCATTGGAAGAGCATTTTCTGGGGGAAGCCTACTACGGTGTTATCTTGATGGTCGTCTTGTATCATCTGAAAAATGCAGGTGTTTTGTCATGTATTTCATTAATTTTTTTATCATTCTCAATTCAGTCATTTTTGATAAAATTGTTTCATAACTTTGTCTTTTGTCATGTGTTAGGTATGCAAAAGTTAATGAAGCTTTGACACGCTGTACGATTGGAACTAAAACAAATCCAACTGTTTATGATGATGAAAGCTTGGTATCTGTCAAAGATTCATCTCCTTTTCTTGGTCAGATCGGTCCCGTGTATCTGTTTGGAGATGCTATTTCTTCTGAGCAGATACAGGGTATCCATTTCCTAGGACCAAGTTACATGTATTCTTTTCTTGATAATGAAGCTGCACTTTCTTCAGACAGCCCATTGCCTAATGGAATTCTTGATGCAAAAGATGGCCTTGGATCTAAAATAGTTTTTGGTCTCAACGCACAGGTGCATTTTCTTTACTAGTACAATTTCATGGGGACACCTTTACTTTATCTTTGATTATAGAACTGAAAAATCTTACTATCTTTTTGCAGGCCAGTGGTGGTAGGACTTTGTTTAATGTGTCACCACTGTTGGATCATGCACTGGATAAGAACTCTTTTGAAGCAGTAGTTCTGGCTGGAACACAGTTATGTTCCCGTCGGTTGTTGCAACAAATAATCTATTGTGTTGGTGGTGTCTCAGTATTCTTTCCTCTTTTAATTCAGTTTGATGGGTCTGAATATCCAGGAGATGAACAACTTGGGCATACATTTCTTAGATATATCACAAAAGACCGTATGGCAGCTGAGGTTATTGAGCTAATAGCTTCTTTTCTAGATGATAATCTAGCAAATCAACAACAGATGCATCTTATTTCTGGCTTTTCTATCCTGGGATTTTTATTGCAATCTGTTCCACCACAGCAACTTAATTCAGAAACTCTTTCAGCTTTGAAACAAATGTTTGATGTTGTGGCAAACTGTGGTAATGTAACTTTGGCTTTATCTTAAGCTAAAATATGTTTATATTAGAAGTTATGTACCTTTCATTATTCTGGAATCTAGATTTATTTGCTTTCAAGATTGTTTTATCTCACCTTTGGTTTCTACTATCAACCAGGGTTGTCAGAGCTATTGGTGAAAGATGTTGTTTCAAGTATATTTCTTAATCCATTTATCTGGGTATATACTACTTACAAAGTCCAACGTGAAGTATATTTGTTCCTCATCCAGCAATTTGATAATGATCCAAGATTGCTCACAAGCCTGTGTCGGCTCCCTCGTGTGATTGATATAATATGCCAATTTTACTGGGATAAACCAAAAGGTCGTTCTTCTTTTGGAAGCAAGCCTCTACTTCATCCTATAAGTAAACGAATAATTGGACAGAGACCAAATCAAGAAGAAGTTCACAAAATCCGCCTCCTTCTATTAAGTCTTGGTGAAATGAGCCTCAGGTTAAATGTCTCCTAATTCTGGCATATCTCCTACATGCATTCTAAATTGTAGATTAGCTGTATTTACTAATCATTTTGGTTAGCTGTGTTCACATAAAAGTTCTATCAACATGACTTTTCAAAATCTTATTTTGCAGGCAGAACATTGCAGCATCAGATATCAAAGCTCTCATAGCTTTCTTTGAGAGAAGTCAGGATATGGCATGTATTGAGGATGTATTACATATGGTTATTCGTGCTGTTTCTCAAAAGCAGTTACTTGCTTCTTTTTTGGAGCAAGTCAATATTCTTGGTGGCTGTCACATTTTTGTTAATCTTCTTCATAGGTATGCCTCTGTATTACAATATCAATCTGAGATGATCTTAAATGAAAGTTATAAGCACAGTGACTATAGATCAATGTCTACAAAGGTGCTTGAGGTATGACTGATATGGTAAAGTAAATTAGGCATACAGTCATACACTAAGGTGCGGATCATGCCATGGTAATGATTTCTTTTATGGGTAAAGGGTGTTTCAATAGATCTACAATATTATCTCCTATGGAGACAATACTTGTTAAAAGAATGATCCAACCTACTGTTGTTAGGAACTAACACAAGGAGAGGTATCATATATAAAATAATCTCTAAACACCAATGACAGAAAGAAAACAGCAGATCATAGTATCTTGCATTCTCATCTCATCCACTGCCTTTTATATCATTTTGATCCATGCTATGAACTGATCTAATACTAGAACTCAATCCAAGACGACAAAACTAAAATTTGTAGTTTGATCTGGAGCAAGATAAGGAAATATGCCCAAACAGCAAGTAGAAGCAAAGTATACACTGATAATTATTACACCCCTAGGCTAGTCAATGGATGAACCCAAACTGGTCAAATGTTAAATGAGGAGTCCCTTAGTGAAAATTAAATTAATGGCTCTTGGGTTTTGAAAATGTGTTAAAAAGTATTGTTGAAAGACTGTGGGTCAAGTCAGGTCGGTATCAGGTTGAACCCTATAAGGTCAGGGCAGGTTTGAAAATTACATGTTATTAAGTCAGGTTGGGTTGGGGTTTGAGTGGAAGGCTGGAACCATTGGAGGTTGGGTTTGGGTGAAGGCAAACTCTTACCCAATCCAAGTTATCCAACCTGTGGCATCCCTAGCTAGTTTGTGGTTAGATTTTCTTGACTGCTTCACATTCCTCCATGTAGCACATTTCCCAATTTCTGTCAACTGATCGTTTATGCAAGAAAACTTGAATATCTACCACTAGGGTCCCCATCTATGGCTGCATAGGAGTAGGCAGATAGAATTCCATTGTGTGCTTCCATCTATGAAAGAACCAATTAAAGAATCCCACTACATGTAAATCTTGTTATACGTGTATCAATGTGATTAGTGTGTTTAGAGACCTCAACAGTGAGATTTAGAGAAGGATTGGTTGTTTCCCTGTAAAATGTTTTGCACTTCTATATGTGGCTAGATTTTTACTGGAAATAAATATGATTAAATTTTGTATATTCTTTCTGATACTACTTAATGAGGTGTGGACCTTCCTGGTCTTCCCACCTTGATTTGGTTGTGCACATAGTTGTAAGCTCATTTCCTTCATAAATGCACCTCACTTAGGGAAATAGTGGAGAGAGGAAAATAAATGAATCAAGATTTTGATAGTGGTCAAGATGTGAAGCCATGTCAAGTATTCGCTATATGTAATCAGTAAAGATGAATAAGGTTGGGATTTAAGGTAGATCTTAATACCAACGAGGAAACAGGATATCAAAAGTGCAACTTTGAGAACTTAATATATGTTTTCCTTAATAAATGAATTTAGTAAAGAATTCAACATGCTAAGTACATGTGAATAGAAACTGTATATTAATTGCCGAGGATGGTCCCTAGTCCCTACTACTATATCTACTGACATTTATTTCAACTTGTTTATGTAGGGACTTTGAGCCAATAAGATTGCTCAGTTTGCAATTCTTGGGAAGACTTTTGGTTGGACTTCCCTCTGAGAAGAAGGGACCCAGATTTTTCAATCTTGCAGTTGGAAGATCAAGATCTCTTTCAGAAAGCCATAAGAAGATCAGTATTAGGCTGCAACCGATTTTCTCTGCAATATCTGACAGATTGTTTAAGTTTCCACAAACAGATCATTTGTGTGCAACCTTGTTTGATGTGCTTCTTGGTGGTGCTAGCCCTAAACAGGTAATGTGAAATTTTATTTCCATAGACTGGTTTATTCTTGATATGAAAATGCAACTTTTTGATTATTTAGGTTTGGATGAGATGGAAGTCATCTTCTAACTTATATTTTAAAATTGAGAACTTCTTCTAACTTCTACCATGAAATTGAGGTCCAGGTATTACAGAAACATAATCAGTCCGAAAAGCACAAGATCAAGGGAAATAATACACACTTCTTCCTTCCTCAGATGTTGATGCTCATTTTCAGATTTTTGTCAAGATGTGAGGAAACAGCTCAAAGAGTGAAAATATTAAGAGATTTACTTGATCTTCTTGATTCAAATCCTTCGAATATTGAAGCCCTTATGGTATTGTATATTGCATGTTATTGATGCATATCTAATTTGATCAGAATGTAATCTAACCATTTATCATTGTGAACAGGAATATGGGTGGCATTCCTGGCTAGCAACATCTTTGAGACTTGATGTGTTTAAAAACTATAAGGCTGAGTTTCAGGTTCATGCTGACAACGAGATAAATGAACAACATCTTGCAAGGGGCTTATTTTCTATTGTTCTTTGCCATTATATGAATTCCATAAAAGGTGGCTGGCAGCAGTTAGAAGAAACCATAAACTTCCTGCTCATGCATTGTGAACAAGTAATGATCCATAATTTCATTCTGATATTATTATTTTATCTTTCCCATCTTTATTCCATCCCTTACAGTATCTATGGTGCAGCCTCTATTCAACTTGTTTTAATGTATGCAGGGGGAAATTTCAAGGGACCTGCTTCATGATATCTTTGATGATGTAATTGGAAAGCTTGTAGAAGCGTCATTTGAGGATGACATTTTTGTCTTGCAACCATGTCGAGACAACACATTATATCTCTTAAGATTGGTTGATGAGATGCTTATCAATGAACTTGGCTATAATCTTCCGGTATTAATCTATTAGAGGTGTTTATTTTTGTTTATTTTTCACATTATATACTTGTTCATGTCAATTTTTTCCATCTCTGTAACCCAACCATATACTTGTTCATGTCTATCTTAAGAGATTGCAAAACCATTGAAACCAGCCCAAAGAAACAGTACTCATATTAGCTTCAACTGTTCAACCTTCAACCACCCAACAAAAGACCGTTTCCCTCCTAACTGATCACTTCTACTTAATATAGATTTAAGATTGAAGAGTTAGCTTTCTCATGTTCCCTTCAGTAGATGCTTGGCTGCCCTTGCATCAACCACCCTGCTCCTGTACTTTAGAATCAGAATCATCCAGTCCCTTCCTATGTTAGGATATTGGAATACATTATGAACTTATCTACTCTCAACTGTGTTACTGAATCCTCCTCACTCTTTGTTGACCTCTTCATGTCTTATTTCATTTTTCTAATAAAATATATTTTTTATTTCCTACATTCATTACAAAACGAAAATTTTCAACTTGTTTATAAGGCTTTTGATAGAATATTTTGTAATGGAATAATTAATTCTGTTCTTTTTTCAATGGAAAAAAAAATGTTGATTGTTTTCTTGATCTAAAGGAGAAAAATAGAAAGGAAAAGGAGGAAAGAGAAGGGAGAGAGGGTAAGAGAGAAGAGAAGAGAGGAAGAGAGAAAAGTTGATTAGAGAGACAACAAGTGGGCTGGTGGTGCCAGCCATTGTATTTATATTAGAACGACATAAAAAATTAAAGGGATACAAGTGCCCTTGCAGCACTAGTAAACAACAACTAACAACTTTAACACTCACCCTCAAGTTAGGACATAGATGCCAATCATGCCCAACTTGGCACATAAGCCATTGTGTCGTAAGTTATGTAGGCCTTTTGTGAAGATATTTGCAACCTGTTCTTCACAACTTACATAGGGAGTACACACTTCCCCACTAGTTAATAAAGTGTTTGCCATAAAGAGACATGGGACATACTACATGTGAACTACTGTTGCTGAAAAATCTCTTGTAGGAGATGGGGTTCTCAGTTGACAAGCCTATGAAGTTGTGTTGTGATAACCAAGCTGCAATCCACATCTCTTCCAATCTAGTCTTCCATGAGAGAACAAAGCATATGGAAGTTGATTGTCACTTTGTAAGAGAAAAGGTGATCAGTGGGGTGATAAGTACAACACATGTAAGCTCAAGAAATTAGTGGGCAGATCTGTCTACAAAAGGGTTGAGTTGTGGGAGAGTGGATTACATATGTAATAAGCTGGGATTATATGATATATACTCACCAACTCGAGGGGGAGTGTTAGAATTGACAAAATAAGGGGTAGTTTGATCATTTTGTCATATAATTAGAAGTGAGTTGTCTATTTTATTTGTGTTTAAGTTGTGTCTCATACTTAATAGGGTCATAGATTGTCTTTTGTATCATAATGCATAAGTTATAAATACAAGGTGGGTCGGCTGAGAGTGAGATTTTTCTCTCCGGTCGGACTCTTAACCCTTTCTTTCTTCTTTCTTCTTTCTTCTCTCCTCTCTTGTTTCTAAACTAGGACTGAACTAGTGTCAATCTATCCATAAACATGGAAAGAAGGTGAGGTCTTCTCATAGGAAGTAAAATGGAAAATGGGTTGTTTAGTAGTACAGGACCTGACCCCCTTTCTTTGTGTAATAGGGATGTCCAGGTCATCAACAATAGAGGTATATGTGGCAATGGGGTTAGACACAACAATGGGAACAAAGGTAGCTATATAGGATCCAGTGTTTTAAAAGGCGTGGGAGGCGTATGCCTGGAGGCGCGCTTCTAGGCGTTGCGTTCCCAAAACGCCCTAAGGCATATGCCAGAGGTGTTGACACCTCTAAGGCATATGCTTCTTGCACTTTTTTCATGAGGCGTGCTAGAGGCGTACGCCTCATGCACATCTGATATAAAAAGGCAGAAAATAAAAGAAAAAAGAAAAAAAAAGGAAAGGAAAGGAAAGGAAAGGAAAAGAAAGGGAAGGGAAAGAAAAAGAAAGAGAAGAAAAAAAGAGAAAAGGAAAGGGAAGGGAAGGGAAGAAAAGATAAGTGGAAAGAAAGTGGTTTGCCCCCTTCGCTTCAACAAGACCCCCCCCCCCTTTCAACTAATGTTATGCATCTTTATTCGTAATATAAAAGATTTGTATTAAAAATAAAGAAAAAATAAGATCCCCCTCCCTCTTCATCCTCCTCCTAACCCCCCTCCTTTTAAGGAGGCTTACGCCTCTTGCGTTCTGAACTATGCCTCATGCCTCTAGGTAGTGGAACACCTCGCGTCACACCTCCGCGTTTTAAACATTGATAGGATCTACCCTTCAAGAATCTGATGATGTTGATGGTACTAACTTCAAGTTGATCCACGGCTCTTGAACTTGGCTGGCCCTTACAACAGCAAATGGAAACATGGAATGGAGGAGGATCAAGAAGAGGAGGGTGTTGGATCTACAACTTGAACCAGTTTCTCCTCAACCCTACTTTTCCTCTAAAGAGAAATAGGGAAGAAAGGTTCACTCTCAAAGAAAGACACATAGATAGAAACATAGTACTTCCTACATATAGGGTCAAAACATGATGAGGTCAAATGTAGCTTTATTGACAATTTGGGTCCAGGGGTATTTTCGTCATTTTATAGTTCAGATTCTGGTCAAGGGCAGATGAGAGCACATCTCTTGGGTTTTGGTCTCTTGGATCTTTTTGTAACAAATGTATCTTTCGGGGGTTCATTTGAAGTTAGTTTTATTCTTAAGGAGTTGCTTATGAGAGGGAAGCATTCTAGGGGTTTATGTGTAAATATTTTAATTGGCTTCTTCAGCAAACCATTGGGATTTATAAAAGAGAAGGGGGTTGTCCCTATAGGGGCTTTTTGGTTCTTTCTCCCTTGTTTAAGTTGTAGCTCAGCCCTAGCTAGGGTTTTCAAGTATTGGGAGATGGGTTTTGAGGAGTCAACCCATTTTGGCACCTTCTAATCCCTCTATCGCTGCGTGTCCGCATGGGAGGCCAGCTTTATGCCATTATTACTATAGCGGAACTGTTCCAGGAGGGGTTCTACTTCATGTTCAGGTCTGAAATCCCTAAAAATACAACTTGTTTTGTTGTTTTTAGCTTGGTATTTCTTGTGCTTATTGTTGTACACTTGAAGTGTTGCATGTAATTTGTTTTTCTACCCACACCAAAACACCGATAACCCTTTTGACAAGAAGGGCACTTTAGGAAAACATAGGGAATAGTACGAGGGTCAAGTTTACCCCAAGGAGACAAGTCATGAACAAAACAACTACAACTAAACATGCGTACAACGCTACAGGTATAGAGAACAAAGGAGCTTTAGGAAACAAGAGTTAATGTGGGCCTTGTACTCTAACAACTAAGAGGGCATGTAGTTGATGTGATATGCAGCACAAAATACAACATCCATCCAAAAGCATTTGGGAACATTCATATGTAGTAATAATTCATGAGCAATTTCAAGAGATTGACGGTGAAAAACTGTGTGGTGAAGGGAGCCACACGAAATGAAAAACTCTATGAGATCACTATGAAATATCCTTTGACATTGTCAAACTGGGAATTTTGGACTTTCATTTGAAATTAGGTGAATATCATGCGTTGAGAATCCTTTACAAATTTGGGTACTTCGTTTCAAGATTGCATTGGGTACACCCATGTAAATCTAGAGTAATCATCAATAAGTGTGATAAAATACTTGTATCATGTCTTGGTAGGCAAAGTAACAAGTTCCCAAACATTACAATAAACAATGTGGAAAAGAAAACCAGATTTACCATTTCTTAAAGGAAAATGATTTCTACAATGTTTGCTCAATTAACAAGTTTGACATGTGAATTCTAACATGGACATTCACTTAAACAACTTTGGAAACAAAATTTTCAACAATTCAAAAGATAAATGACCAAGACGATTATGCCACATATAGACTCGAGTCTTACTAGACTGACTATTGGACTCTGTGATTGAAAGACCAGCCTTATTCTCCAGTACATAGAGGCCATCTACCATGCTACCTCTGCAACACACAAGAAGGGAAAAAGGTTACTGAGCAATTTAATGAATTGGTAATAATACTAACAAAAAAACAAGATCACAGGTAACTTGGGAACTTGCAAAGCATTAGAAAGAGTAAGGCCAAAGGGTAGAGAGACAGTGCCTTGACCAGCTATGGTGAAGAATGAATCATCAACTAGTCTCACCTTGTCCCTCCTAGAAAGCAGGTTGTAGGACTAAAACCAATTGGACTTATCCGTCATGTGGTTCGAGGCTCCAAAATCAATTATCCAAGGGAAATCTAAGGTATGGGAAGTCACATGGAAAGCTGTGGTAATTAAAAGACATTGTTGGCCTGACTTCTTACTCAACTTTTGAGTCGACTTTGGCTTCCCATGAAGATCCTAGCATGTATCACTAGTGTGCCTAGATCTCTAGCAATGAGTGCACAAAAGTTTGCCCTTGTTATCTACTCTGTTCCGGAAATCACCCTTCTTAAAAGAATTCCCACTAGTTGTGTTTACTCCCCCTTTTGTTGTCAAAGCAATTGACTCCCCCTCAAAACTGTTCATCACATTTCTCCTACTTTCTTCAAATTGCACCATGGCATATATGTCTTGGACTGAAGGGATATCTTTACTACCTAGGATCTGCACTTTAAGAGATTCATATGTAGGATTCAGCCCCAAAAGAAAAGCAAACACCAATGGCTGGGAAACCAGAGATTTTGATGCAGTATAGAAGGCCAATAAGTTCTATGCAAGTTGGGACCACTCCAAGACATATAAGAAGCTTCGATGACGTTACTAATCTAACTAAGTAATCAATTACCGAGTTAGTGCCAGCATGAAACTTCTATTTTAGTTCGGATTTACCAAGCTAGCACCAGCGCAGAACTTCTATCTTAGTTCGAACTTACCAAGTTAGTACCAGCATGGAATTTCTATCTTAGTTTGAATTTACCAAGCTAGTGTCAGCACAGGACTTCTATTCTAGTTCAAAATTACCAAGTTAGTAGGATTCTATTGTGGAGTTTTTCATAGATTAGGAAACTTTCTTGTAGGAGCCATAAGGGTGTAAGCCTATATAAAGAGTAACTAGGGGAAGGCTAAGGGAGTTTTTTTATGTTGATTTTCTCTTAATTATTCGGTGAAGAATTCTTCTTCCTAATAATTCGACTTCTACTCTTTTCTTTGAAGCTTTTCTCAGCGTGCTTTGTTTCCGTACTGCACCAGATTTATAGGCCTTGGCATCTTCATCACATTTCCAATTCATATTCCAATAGTGATATAACTCCTTCCAAAATGAAGTCAAATCTGAATTACTGAAAGACTTCTTTCCCCCTGTTTAGAAGTCGAAGATGCAGCTTGCAACTGGTAATTTTGCATAGTGCCTCTGATCTGAGTAGGTGGACTTTACTTGTTCCCAGATCTCCACAAAATTTTTCCTCACTTGTGGTAGCATAGATACAAGCAGCCACAACATCACCATATTGTTTTCTTGGTTCCATTTATCCTAGACTTCCTAGTCAGCATTTCCAAATTTTCGGTTCTTTAACTTTTCCATATATGTATCCTATTTTTCTCCTTGCAGTGATATAGAGTTTGATTCCCTTCGACCACTCCAGGTAATAAGGCCATCTAGGGGAATAACAGCCATGGAAAATTCATATCCACAACCCCACATTTCCTCTGCAACAAGTTGCAAGTATTAATAGCACAATGACAAACCTCCCAGCAAAAGGCACTCACTTTGTGAAGAACAGCATGGCACCAACTTCTTTGACTGGGAAAGGTGAAGAAGTAACTGAAGAAGACAAGGATTTAAAGAAAGAGGCGCAGCTGAACACCCCTGAAGGATTACTAGACCATATACAACTATCCCCCTCACTGTCATCAAAGAAAACCGATTCAAGAATTTGTAGGAGATATGAAACAAAGTCCAGTTCTGTATCACTTACATTCCTGCAGAAGCCCAAATTCCAACGAAGGAAAAGTATCCTTAAGGAGCCTCACCCACCCATAGATCTTTCCAGAATTTAATTTTATCACCAGAGTTGAGACCAAACCTGATGTGAATAAGAAAATGCTCAAGAACCTTATGAATAGCTTTCCAAGGAGACACATTGGAGTTGAATCCATGTTCTTACACTTGTCAACCCAAGATTTACCATTAAATTCAAGCAATGAGTTATATTAATTAAGAATGCTTTTTTATACATATTAATCAATTATCTTGCTTCAGTAACCATTATATATACACTCAAAATAACCCAAAATAGGCTGCACATTTTAATATGAGTATATAAAAATCAGTTAATTGGCCCCACTAAGATGGTTATAACTATACTACCTACCTTGTTCTGTGCCTAGGTGATGGGCCTCCAAAATGCCTAGGCGGTTGCATAGTTGACACTTATGCGATGCTTTAACCAAACTAGAATAATGTGCTCTGATACCATAATATTAGGGAGAAAAGAAGAGACAAAACATAGGGAGAATGAAAACAAGCAAAATAAGTTTCTGTAGTAGGACAACCTGCAATATGTTTGTCTTAATAAAATAATGGAAAAGATAAGTTATTCACTTTTTATTCCTCCGAAAAGGTAAGCTATTTACTTGATTGCATGCATGTGGAACATTAAGCCCTTTACAGCCCTTTCATTTAGCTTCCTTTCTGAGGTGTTCTTTTCATATATCTTTCACTTTTTGCTTTTCAAGATTTATGTAACCTACATCTTAGGGGTTATAGATCCTTTTTCTAGTTCGGATTATTGGCTTCTTGAAATTGACATACAATGCAATACCGCCCACCACATGATATCATGCAAAGTATGGATTTACTTTGTTTCTTTTTACATACTTCAACAATCAGTGGATTCAAAGGTAAAGTAACATAATTCTTTCCCTGCAGTATCCTGGAAGTAGCTCAGGTATTTTATCTGATTGCCAAGAACTAGAGAGTAACAAAGATCTGAGCTCTTCTATTTTTGAGGCCATGCATGGAGAAGTTGATGACCAAGTTCCCAGGTAATGCTTATTGTGCTTTCATTGGTTATATAAAAATGTTATGCCCACCAATTTTAGTACTCTTAGTAATGTATGTTTTCTTACCTCCAAATTTGTGTTAGATATTTTGTTTGCATAAGCCTTAAGTATTACATAAAATGATTTTGTTTCCATAAAAGGGCCATAAGAAAATGTCAGTCCCAGCTATTCAGGGTCTTGGAAGGGGTGGATTGGATGTGGGCCTAACCTTCACTATATTCTTTCACGGATTGGCCACTCTCAAACTTGAACCCACTTTCTCATGCTTGTCAGCCTGAGATTTTACCATTGAACCAAGCAATGACCCTAAATACTATGATCTGACCTTTTCTAAAATTTGAAGCTTTGTAGAAATGGTTTTCTTTATAATAGGATTATCGTAAAGAAGGCAAAGCTTCCAAATAAACTTCAAGAAACCCAAATGGGAAACTGAAGGGGTAGGACCAATTAGAGGCATCAACAAGATAAATTCAGATCATGATTTAAAGAGAGCCCTAGGATATGAGATTAGGAAACTAGGAATTTGCCAGAAGTTTGGAATTGATAGTTTAAACCTAGAATTGATGATTAATTCATGAACAAATAC
This sequence comes from Nelumbo nucifera, assembly GCF_000365185.1. The sequence goes on from NW_010729087.1 coordinate 878,644, forward strand.
TTCTTATTAGGTTATCAATCAAAAAAGTTTATCAGGAATGAAGAAATACAATCTGGAATGCAATGGCAAAATCTGAACATTGACTGAAAATAAAGAGCATCAAATGGTCCTAATGTAAATGAGTTGAATTTGAATCTGTTTTATATATCTATCAGATATCAGATAGAATTCGGGTCTCTCATATTCTTATTGGAACGGATTCGGATATACCCCTATCCGACTTCAATTCGATCCATTTGCAGCCCTAGGATCAACTTGGTTCAACAACCTAAATTCTTTTATGGAAATCTCTGTCAAAGAAAAAAAACTGCTAAGGGTATTAAAGCAAGACGAATTTCCTTATCTGGTTCATTAGCCTTAAGCCTCTTCTGAACCCAAAATTCCAAGAGAGATTAGCCATAAAATTAGAAACACAAGACAAAATGAGAGTCTTTGAGATCCAATAAAGCAAATTATTCAGGGGAAAAAGTAAAAATGAACATTGTCCACCAGAGATTTGTCCAAAATTTGACACAATTTCCTGCGAGAGCTGCTTTGGTGTGGGTTGTTTGGGAGGAAAGGAATGCCAGAATTTTCATTGATAAGGAGAGGGATGAGATTGGTTTGTGGAAAAGTATTTTAAATAGGCCCATATGTTGGGAAAAGTCATTGGACCTGTTTTTACCTTTCTCCTTTGATGACATATGGAGGAATTGGGAGCAAATTGCCAAAAGTTCTGCTGTTAGAATTAAGCCTTTGGTGGAATGGAAGCCTCCTGAAGGTGTTATTAAATTAAATTTTGATGGCAGCAGCCTTGGTAACCCAGGGCTGTCCAGAATTGGGGGAGTTTTCAGAAATGCTGAGGGGCAGATCATGGCTTTATATTCTGGTCCTATTGGTATGGGAGATTCAGTTATTGCAGATGTCCAAGTTGTTCTAAAAGGAGCAGAGATTGCGAAGGAGCTTGCAGTGGAACACTTATTCATTGAAGGTGACTCTAAACTGGTTCTTGGGTGGTTAAAAGAGCCGAAGATTGCAACCTGGTCCTATAGAGGGGCTTTGAGAAGGTTCAAATGGTTAACATCAAATATATCAGTCACAGTTCAATGAGAAAGAAGATTGGCAAATGGGTTAGAAGATTTTTTACCCAAACAAGGGGTACATAGGAATCAGCTTTTTTGGGCTCATTTGTAAGCTTTATGATATAGTTTAGAGGCTGCACCTCGCACCTCTTTGTGGAGATTTTGTTGTATGTATCTTTGTTTTTTATTAATAAAATTACTATTATCTATCAAAAAAAAATTGACACAATTCCCATAACTAAACTTGTGCCTTACAAACTACAAGAAGGATTCCAAGAGGAAATCAATATATTTCCAAGAGTATCTCAAGTGTTGCATTTCTTGTCAGTTAAACATTCCATCCATTCACATGAAATTCATGAACACTTTGGACGACAGAGTGCCAAAGGTTCTCAATCTCCACAGAAACCTTGATAACCATTTCCCCAATAGAAACAAGTTCCTTGAGCATAATCTACCAATCCCCAAGCCACCATTTGCTTTGGTGAGACTGTGCTATTTTATAAGAGGTTCATTTTGGGCTCACCTGCCTGTTGGGATAAGGCATGGATGATGATACCTCCCACGAGAATATACAACAAATAAATTTTATAAATATAATATGCATTACTCTATGCTTTGTGATATCATATCTGCACATTTCCATTCATGAATATCTTTTGTGTTTACTAATGTCTTTTTCTTTTCAATCTTATTTGTATAATTCTTGATCCATCCTTTTTAATCTCAAATTACTCTCTTTTCACAGACATCCACAAGTTTGTAAGCCACCTATCTCAGATGAAGATGACATAATAGATGATGTCTGGTGGAGATTGTTTGACAAGCTGTGGCTTATTATCAGTGCGATGAATGGAAAAGGACTAAGCAAAATGCTAGTTAAATCTTCACCAGCAATGGGGCCATCTTTTGGCCAACGGGCACGTGTCCTAGTTGAATCATTGAATATTCCAGCTGCTGAAATGGCTGCAGTTGTTGTATCAGGTGGAATTAGCAATGCATTGGGTGGAAAACCAAATAAAAGTGTTGATAAAGCTATGGTACTGAGAGGGGAAAAATGTCCAAAAATTATTTTTCGACTTGTCATCCTATATCTCTGCAGAGCTGATCTAGAAAGAGCATCTAGATGTATTCAGCAGTTCATTTCACTGCTTCCTTGTCTGCTTGCTGCTGATGATGAGCAAAGCAAGGGCAGATTACAGCTATTCATATGGTACGGGTTCTCCATGCATGTTTCCATGTAAAATTGAAACTGGTTATTCTCTTTTTGAAATGAATCATCTAAAATTCCTCCTAACATAGAACTGAAGATACGTAAGTGCACTTCTATACACTAGTAGGGATATGACTTCCAGTTGCAACTGTGCCTAGGTCCTTGCTCACAGTTAGATCGCAATATGGAATGCTTGATGATGGGGCACGTTTTCATGTCATATCGCACCTGATACGTGAAACAGTGAACTGTGGGAAGTCCATGCTGGCTACTGGTATTGTGGGAAGAGATGATTCATCTGATTCTGGCAGCAATGTGAAGGAAGCAAATACCTTTCATGGTCTAATTCAAAAGGATAGAGTCCTTACTGCGGTTTGTCATTACTTGTTCCTTTTTTACTTTCATGTGTTTGACTTTATTATTTAAGTGTATGCTCAGATATCCTTCAATCTCAGTCGTAATTGAAATTGGAAATGACATTGAAATGTCAAAACAATCCTTTGTATTGGTAACTCTTTCCTCTTAGTTGGGCCTTCATTAGGTAGTTGGAACTGAGGGACAGAAAAATCCTATTTACATACTGGTTCATGAAATATCAGCAGGGTCATTTAGCTGTTTTAATGTTTTATTTCAAAGATATTGTTGATTAATCTATCTGGAATCTATTTTTTTCTTAAACCACAGTATTGTAATTTTCTTCATTTTTATTTCTCAGGTAGCTGATGAGGTAAAATATGTGAAGACTTCAAAATCTGATAGAGCAAAGCAGTTGCATGAGATCTGTTTGAGGTTGGATGAGAATTCATCTACAGAATCTTACCAGAATAGGGTTTTTGAAGATGAGATACAAAGTAGCTTGAGCATGATTCTTTCTTCAGACAAGAGCAGAAGAGCTGCATTTCAGCTTTCCCATGATGAAGAACAGCAGATTGTCGCTGTAAGAATTTAATTTGATGTTATGTGTTATCTACTTATCATTGAAGCATCTATGGTTATGACTTTTTTTTCTTATCTGGCTATTGATTAAAGTTATTACCAGCATGTGTAATAATAGTTAGTTGTTCTTGAGCAGGAGAAGTGGATTCACATGTTTCGTGCTTTGATTGATGAGAGAGGTCCATGGTCTGCTAATCCTTTTCCAAATAGTACCATTACTCATTGGAAACTTGAGAAATCAGAAGATGCATGGAGGCGTAGACCCAAGTTAAGACGGAATTATTGTTTTAATGAAAAGCTATGTCATCCTCCATCTACTGTTTCCATTGGTCCCAGTCGTCTGGCCTATGAAAGCAAAACTAATTTGGTGAGTCATATTCCTGAACAATTGAAGCGCCTTCTATTGAAAGGAGTACGTAGGATTACAGATGAGGGAAGCTCAGAGCCTTGTGAAAGTGACACTGAACTAAGTGCAGAAAAAGCCTCTTCTCCTGATGATTCTTTGGTAAATGAAACTGAGCTTTCTAAAGAAAGCAATGACCAGGATGTTCAAGATAGAAAGGATGCTTCCTCCAATACAATGGAGACAGAAACTAGTGAGGTATGCGCTGGTACATAAATGTGTTCTACCTTTTCCTTGTAGATGCAGTGCAGCATCTAATGTCTGGCTTCGTTTTGTTCAGGTTCTCATGTCTCTTCCTTGCATGCTTGTCACACCTAAGAGAAAATTAGCTGGGCATTTAGCAGTCATGAAAACTGTCCTCCGTTTCTGTGGTGAGTTTCTGGTTGAAGGTACCGGAGGATCATCTGTTTTCAATAGCTTTTGTGCTTCAAGCAGTTCTGTTCCTAACAAATCTAGCCAATTGGGAGGAATCCATAAGCAGAACTTAACCAAATTTCCCTTGGATGTTGACGCGTATTCTGAGAAAGAGAGTGGCCTTGATAACACAGATGTGATTGATGAAACTTCTCTTCAAAGAAAACTGAAGAAAATTAAACGCCACCGGAGATGGCGTGTCTCCAAGGTGGTAAACATAGATTGTAGATATACACTTGTAACTACTTGCATATTTGATGCCTTTAGTCTGACATTGCTGTGTTTTGCTCTTTGTGGTAGATAAAAGCTGTTCATTGGACTCGCTATTTGCTAAGATACACTGCCATAGAGATTTTCTTCAACAATTCAGTTGCACCCATATTTTTGAATTTTGCATCACAGAAAGATGCCAAAGATGTTGGAACTTTGATAGTTTCCTGCAGAAATGAACTATTATTTCCAAAAGGAAGTAACCGTGACAAGAATGCAATTATTTCCTTTGTTGATAGACGTGTGGCACTGGAGATGGCAGAGACTGCAAGAGAGAGTTGGAGGAGAAGGGATATTACCAACTTTGAATATCTAATGATACTTAATACACTTGCAGGCAGATCATACAACGATTTGACTCAATATCCTGTCTTTCCTTGGGTTTTGGCTGATTATTCTTCTGAGAAACTCGACTTTAACAAGTCTTCAACTTTTCGTGACCTCTCAAAACCTGTTGGAGCTTTGGATATGAAACGGTTTGAGGTGACTATTATCTCCTGTTTAACTAGAGCTTTCCCTATCAGTTACTATTTTCCTTATTTTACAATTGTCCTATCCTTATAATTCAATTCACATGCAGGTTTTTGAGGATAGATATCGTAATTTCTGTGATCCTGATATTCCTAGGTATGCATGTGTACCTTATTTTAGAACATAGCATTTTTTGCATTATTAACTATAACCAAGACTGTTTCCTGTTTCCACTTGATAACCACTTTGAAAAGTGGCAATGTTTCAAAATTACTTGCAAATGTTATTCAGTATCTTGAAAAGAATTGGGAAATTCCAGACATATGCGAAGGATTAAGTATTAATTTATATAAAACTTACAGGGAATGTTAAAAAAGCATGATAAAACAAAGAGTCTCAAATAACTATCAGAGAACATCTATGTATAACAGTAAAATATAGATAGGTGCTATTGAAAATGCATCTCATCCAAATCTTGTTTCCATACATCCAAGAGCCATATAATACGGGTATAAAAGATGATAATCCACATAGTTGCTGTTGAGAGAGCTGTTTTATGTTAAGTCTTGGGAGGGGAGGCAGGGTAGTCTAGTAATTACCAAAAGAAAATAAGGACACTACTCGGTAGGTCCTAACTACCAAGGATATTGCTTTCCATAGTTATGAGAGTGGCCATCCTTTTATGAATTAATGTTGTCTCATTAGCAGTGCCCTTGTGCTTTTTGTTGCAGTTTCTATTACGGTTCTCATTATTCAAGCATGGGAATCGTTCTTTTCTACCTACTTAGGTTGGAGCCTTTCACAGCTCTACACCGGATGTTGCAGGTATCATAGATTTAAACAAAAACATTTACATTTTCATCAATCAATTTTTGTCATCTAAATAAGAAATGATCCAATTTTAGTTGCATGGTCTTCCTTAAATCATTTTACTTTATTCACAATTTCTTTAACTGTAACATCTTCAAAAAAGAAAGGTCTTTAAGGTTTCAAATGGACCTGAAAGTATGAGGTTTGGTATGCTTTCTATGCTGCTAACATCGACACTTTTTTTTTTCTCCAGGGTGGTAAATTTGACCATGCAGATCGCCTTTTTCAAAGTATTGAGGGCACATATCGCAATTGTCTTTCTAATACAAGTGATGTGAAGGAGTTAATACCTGAATTCTTTTACATGCCAGAGTTTCTTGTTAACTCAAATTCGTATTATTTGGGTGTGAAACAGGGCGGTGAACCCTTAGGAGATGTTATTCTACCTCCTTGGGCCAAGGTATATTAAGTCCCATCTAGCTTCTGATAGCTAGTGGAAGACTTTCACTTTATATGCTACTATTTTAGTTAATCAAGGGAGCCTTGGGAGAACAGTTTAGTATATTTTTTATTTAAAATAAAGAATAGTGCAGAAAAATGTCTTTCAGCATCCTGAATCATTTCTTTTGCCTGTTCTCTATGTATACCTAGAAAGTTTGACATCTATTACATGTCTGAGGGTATGAAAATGGACCTAGTATGTATCTATTACACATCTCCTATGTTCTTTGTTTCTCCTCTTCTTCATCTTCATTTTGACTACAAATTCCTAATCTTGCTTCTTGCTGATATTCTTTTGATCATCATATTTTGCTAAGTACATTCATCTAAATGGTTTTCAAATTTAAGTTTCTTTTTTTTGGGTGAAAAATTTTAGGTTCCCCAGAAACCTTTTTTGGCCTTTGGATTCTTCATTTTTTAAGCAATGAAAGATAATTTATTAATTGTAATATGAGGTAATACAAGCCTTGGGACGTATGTCAAAAAGAAAGGGCAGCCCAAGGTGCCACAAGCCCAATGAAAGATAATTGTATTAATCAGGTTAGTATACCATATTTTTATCTTTTAGTAAAATCCATTCATTTATTGAAAAGGGGAAATTTTGTTTTAGGTTTTCTTTCTTTTTCAAGCTTTCCTTTATTACTATAATTTTTCTTTTTCTTATTTTGTTTATGGTAGATTCAGTAATGTATTGCTATGCATTCTCTTTAAGTTCAATTTATCTTGCTTCACTTGCTTTTTCAATTTATTGGGGGTGTTGAGTAGTGGTTTTATTACTATTTTTGTTTTAGATCTTGCTAGGAAATGGCATGAGAGGAAAACTAGAGGCTGTTTTTAATCAAATAATTCCTTTTGGAGTCCAATAAAAAGTTTATCAGGACCTTAAATTTCTGAGTTGCAATCAATTACACAGGGCTCCCCCGAGGAATTTATAAACAAAAACCGAGAAGCTCTTGAAAGTGAATATGTAAGTTCCAATCTCCATAACTGGATTGATCTGGTTTTTGGTTACAAGCAACGTGGAAAACCTGCAGTAGAGGTATGTGCTTGCATATATGTTTAGTTAGTAGCTCTCAGCTCAGCTCAACTCAACTAAACCTTAATCCCAACTATGTGGGTTCAGTCCTAATCCCGGGTTCATTAATCTCAAAAATTATGTTGGATCTCCAGGCAGCAAATATCTTTTATTACTTGACTTACGAGGGTGCTGTTGATCTTGAAACAATGGAAGATGAACTGCAAAGATCTGCCATTGAAGACCAAATTGCAAATTTTGGGCAGACACCAATCCAGATTTTTCGTAAAAAACACCCAAGAAGAGGCCCACCAATTCCTATTGCTCATCCTTTATATTTTGCTCCTGGTTCAATAAGTTTGACATCAATCATTTCTAATACAACAAGTCCACCATCTGCTGTATTATTTGTCGGTATGTTGGAATCAAACATTGTCCTTGTGAACCAGGGACTCACCATGTCAGTCAAAATGTGGTTGACCACCCAACTGCAATCTGGTGGGAACTTTACCTTCTCTAGCTCACAGGTGAGAATGGTGATTCTAATACAGTTTTTGCATTGTACTATTTAATGGTCTAGTCACCATTTCCCAGTAAAATTTATGGAGTAAACCTTTTTCTTATCTCTTGTCAACATTTTTGCAGGATCCTTTTTTTGGAATTGGTTCTGATGTTCTATCTCCTCGTAAAATTGGTAGTCCTTCAGCAGAAAATATTGAGCTTGGAGCACAATGCTTTGCTACAATGCAAACACCATCAGAAAATTTTTTGATTTCATGTGGTAATTGGGAAAATAGTTTCCAGGTAATCTCTCTTAATGATGGAAGATTGGTGCAGAGCATCCGGCAGCACAAAGATGTGGTCAGCTGTGTTGCAGGTATCAATTTGTATCTTGTGGAGTAATAGTGCATTCAAACAATTCTATGATAATTCCTTTATTAAACAGACTTGTAGGGAATGCTGGAATAGTGGTAAAATTTGAAAACATGGTCAAAATTGATCTAGACTTCATTACCAACTACAGGACCCTATATCAAAAGAAGTCTTTAAGTATATGCTCTAGAGTTCAAGTCAATTCTCCCCATCCAAGAGGATAGATCTCCAGAGACTGAGGAATAGTTCTCTAAGTAGGATAAGCTTACAATATATTTTTTTGCCTTTTTGAACCGAGGTGCCTCTAAGAGGCTCATAGGTTTTTTCATTGCATATCATGCGACACTTCTCTTGCATCTGGAATTACATTTTTCTAGCACATAACCACAGAAATGACAATGAAAGCGTCTAGACGTGGTCAATGAAGAAAACAGTGGCCAGAGAAAAGGTGCATACACATGTCAAACTGGAGGAAAAGCAGTTCAAGGATGTAAGGACCCTGATGCAACAAACTCAACATGAAATTAAACTCTAAGCCTTTCTTACAAGTTTTCAGAAAGAAAAAATAGATTTTTATTGCTTTAAGGAACTAAGAATTAGATTGTAAAAAAATAGCATAATTAAACAAGGATATAACATATCATTACCTCTATATATAGAACTCTTCTAAAGTCCTTCTACAACCCCTACAATCTTATGTAGACCAGGAATTCAATCTATTAAAGAAAAAGTTAGAACAATAGATTTTGGACCATGCGTGAGACCCATGTGAAGAAAAGAAGGGAAATAGGGAAATAATTCCCTGAAAGTCAAAAGGCAATAAAACCTCCTGCAAGCTCTCCTCTCAGAAGATACTTGTATTAAAGGCAGTACTGGGACAATTGAAAATCCATTTAGTCCATTTCATCAGAAATCGAAGTTTGGCTTTTCACCAAAATCTGATAACAAGATACACCTGCTTTTGGATACCCCTCATTCCCATGATCAAGTTGTCATGAAAACATCTCCAGCATCAACTTTACAGAAAATACATGAGACCCATGTGAAGAAAAGAAGGGAAATAGGGAAATAATTCCCTGAAAGTCAAAAGGCAATAAAACCTCCTGCAAGCTCTCCTCTCAGAAGATACTTATATTAAAGGCAGTACTGGGACAATTGAAAATCCATTTAGTCCATTTCATCAGAAATCGAAGTTTGGCTTTTCACCAAAATCTGATAACAAGATACACCTGCTTCTGGATACCCCTCGTTCCCATGATCAAGTTGTCATGAAAACATCTCCAGCATCAACTTTACAGAAAATACATTGAAATTAGACCTAGGCATTTCCTTATATTTTTGGCACTTCTTTTTCCTCTTCTTTCATATTGTGGTCTGCTGGAGTGATTAGCTAGTGTAGTCCCATTTCCATTTTTATGTAAATCAATATGTAACTAACATAGTTATGGGTGGCAAGGTAGTTCTTGGGTTATAAACAAGGTCCAAAATCGTATCGTATCTTTGGGGTACCAATACACTCAAATCCAAGGGGTTTGGGTTGTTTCAGGGGTTAGCCAGGCCTATGACCAATGCTTATCAGATTTTGGGAAAAAAATAAGAACAAAGGGAAGTGTGCCCCTTGAAACACCTGATACGCATGTTCTTGCATATCAGGTATTGGGTGTATCGATACTTTAAACCATGACTATAAAGGACAATCTAGTCCTTAGTTTTACTTGGCAAGGATAATCATGTTATTGGACATTATTTATGGTTTAAAATGTCCATAAATTTCCTAATATTTCCATTTGCATGGTTTCCAACATGAATTATTACTAGAATTGACATGTTCCCCAATAAAAGCTACCAATACTATGTGGAGTACAAGACATGGTATTATAACATAAGTTGGCAACAATATTTTAAATATTCAGTATTAATGTTATTGGCCACCAGATATGGGCCAGCTAAAAATTCTTTTCATATGTGAAGTTAAATCTTAGTTTTTATTCTATGATAAATTACTTGGTTGATTGGTTAGAATCATTTGCACTTTCTATCAATTTAATTTTTGCCTGAGTTCACTCTATCATGTAGTTTGGATGATTCGGAACAAGATAATAATTTCGAAGGGTCTACCTTATGCATCTTTTATTATTATATAAAATAGCATTCTATATTTTTGCATATTTCACAATGTTTCCACCATGTTTATGATTTCTATAATATTTCAATATGATGTTTTTGACCATTCTAACATGTTTCCTATATTTGGATGACCAATATTTTTACCAACTTCAACCTTTTAAACCTTGACATTTTGTAGTAATCTATATGTATCCAGCCACTTGATTGGTGAGAGATATTTTAGAAATCCCCACCAAATACGTCTGGTCATTCTCTTTTATTCCCTCTTTCTTCTCAAGTTACAAGTTTTGTGGAGCAAAATAATCAGGTATTAAACTTCAAATTTTGGAAGTAATGGTATAATTGAACTACTTTCATTTAATGACTCGATATTAGCAAGAACATGGACTGTAGAAGTCCTCATTTTAGGGCATATATATAGGATGTTCCAAGTCGGCAGTATCCTATAAATTTTCTGTTTGTTGCACTTGAATCTCTTACGATGTTCCAAGTCAAAAGCAAAGAATGCAGGTTAAACTTTGGTCTACTTTCATTTTTCTGTTAACATTGTTGAGTGAGACACATATGTGTAGATATGCAGGTAATTTTCTAGAGAGAAAGAGGGTTCATACTCCTCGAAACTGTATAACTGCAGGTTACTCATGATAGTGAACATTTATAACACGAAATGTGCTTCGAATTAACTTTCTACAGCGTCATTATTTATTCTTGTAGCTATATGATTTATACCATAATTGTTCTATATCAACTAGTGTTCATCCTATTCATTTGATTCAATCATTTCTGAAATATATAGGCCTGGTTTTGTTTTGCTTAGTACAAGCAACATCCATTCAATCATTCCTTCTGCTGTTTAACCTTGTCATATTTGTTTCGGTCTCACTAGTAGAAATTTTACTCTGAAATTGTTGTATTTGATGATTGTTTCCTTATCGAAGTCAATTAATGTTGCAGTGACATCTGATGGAAGCATCCTTGCTACTGGAAGTTATGACACAACAGTAATGGTGTGGGAGGTCCATCGTGCCAAAGCAACAGAAAAGAGGGTTCGGAGCACACAGACAGACCTACCCAGAAAAGATTGTGTCATTGTTGAAACTCCATTCCATATCCTCTGTGGCCATGATGACATCATTACATGCTTATTTGTCAGTGTAGAGCTTGATATAGTTATCAGCGGATCAAAAGATGGAACTTGTGTCTTCCATACATTGCGGAAGGGAAGATATGTAAGGTCTCTTAAACATCCAACTGGCAGTGCCTTGTCAAAGCTGGTTGCATCTCGGCATGGTCGCATAGTGCTTTATGCAGATGGTGATTTGAGTTTGCACCTATACTCTATTAATGGAAAACACATTGCCACCTGTGAATCCAATGGCCGCCTCAACTGTGTTGAACTCAGCAGTTGTGGTGAATTCTTGGTTTGTGCAGGTGACCAAGGACAAATAATTGTACGGTCTATGAACTCACTTGAGGTGGTGAGACGGTATGATGGACTTGGAAAGATAATAACATCTCTAACAGTGACGCCTGAGGAATGCTTCCTAGCCGGAACCAAGGATGGAAGCCTTCTTGTATATTCTATTGAAAATCCTCAGCTTCGCAGAACTAGCCTTCCTCGAAATGTCAAATCCAAAGCTTCTACCACAGGATAGTTTACGATCAACAGTACAATTTTAGAGCATATACCATAACTGACTGTAAATATTGACCCGAGGTATCATGTTCTCATTGATGTTTCATTTGTTTATTTTTGTATTATTTTCCGAATAGAGTTCAGTATTTAGGTTAAAAATGCCATAGGTCTATATCCAGTCCATTCATCACAAGACCCCAGATATCTGGGACCAACATTGGGTAATGGCCCCTAATACTTCTGTTATTTATTTTACTGTGTTGAACAGGGAGATCTATTGATTGTTTAGTTTCCTTTTCTTTTCTGGCCAACAATAAAAGATTCACTTCAATTTATGGGCATCTATTGAGGCTGCTTAACTGTTTGTACCACTTAATGGCGCCATTGGTCCCTATCATGGGTCTTTGGAGGTGTAAATATGGACAGACATTTTTGCAAGTAGACTAGGTATAGACCCAAACGTTTGGCATTTGTGTATTCACAGAATCTACTTTTGGTACACTAGATAATGCGCCATTGGTCCCTGTATTCACAGAATCTACTAAGGCAGCATAATCTAGTGTACCAAAAGATGTGTTATGCCATTTGAAAGGGCCACGTGTCCTCTTAACAAGGCTCAAATTTCAGCATCATAGCTGGTGAGAGCCCAAGGCCTGCCTTTTGCATTGGTATATTGTTTGTTGGCATGTTGGAGGATGAACCCTTGTTCTGCGTTACCTGAATCTGGATCAAAAGAGTCATCAGTAAACAAAGATGGAATATTATTGGGATGTAATGGTTGATGACGAGGTTGCGGAGGCCTAAACGGTGGATACTCCAGTGGGAATTTTAATGCTGAATTTACCACCTGCATAGGTTCTTGGTTGACATTCTCAAATAATTCATGATGATAGTATGGATGGGATGCTGGGCTATGGATGAGGGGTTCAAGCCAATCTGGGCACCACACCAAACAGCCCGTGCAAATAGGCATTGAAGGAATAAGTGGTGAACTGTTTCTTCTTGAAGCTACGAGGACAGACACTTTTCAACAAAGGAAAAAAAAAACAAATGCTGCAAGTTAGGTCCATATCCAATCCACCTCTCAACAAAGACCCCCTAAGTAATGCTGCAACTTGGTTGGCCTGAATCCAACCCTAACTCAACCCGAAAAAGTTGGGTTGGGTTGGGTCGGGTTGATGCTCACGTTAGGATTAGGATTGAAATTCATGAATCCAACTTTACTTTGGGTTGGGCTAGGGTTGATCCCTTAGGCAACCCAAACCCGACTCTATAATACATGTAATATATAAATATATACTAAAACAAAGCGGTCCAGAAATTTTTTCCTTTTTTTGAATTGTTTATTTTTTATTGTCATTTTTGAAACAACCAATGAGATGCACCTTCCCAATAATCTAAATAATCTTTTCTCCTAAAATTTCTTCTAAACTACCTCCCCCGCTTTCTCCAAAATTATCTCTAACGCCTATTTATCTTCTAAATTATCTCTAATTCCTATTTATCTTCAAAATTATCTCTAATTTAGTAGGGAGTTTCTCTCCTAAATTATCTCTAATGCCTATTTATCCTCTCCCCTACTTTTTATTTATATCTATATAAAGAAAGTTTGGATTAAAAATTTTAAGAATTATTTAAATATTCTAACAAAATTATATAATAATTTTAAAATATTTATTAAAACCACAAAAAATAATTTTATATTTTCACAAAATATATCACAAAATTATGTACTAACGATTTAAATTATGTTTTTCTAAATTATCAATTTAAATGTTTTTTAAATATTTAATAATATATAATAGCTTTAAATAAATAAAATTCAAATAACAAATTTTTAATATTTTATAGATTATTTAACTATTTAAATAACTAAGTATTTATCATAACTAGATTTTAAATAGTTAAAATAACGAAATTATGCAATAAATTTAAAAATTTTAGTCAAAGTAGAAAAATAATTATAACATAATATTGAAATTAATAATAATTTAATATATTACAAAATTAATAATGAAATTATGTAATAATAATATAAATTATGATTTTACGGATAATTAAATTCAATTTTTAAATATTTTACATATTATTTACATATTTAAATAACTAAATATTTTAAATAAAGATTTTAAATAGTTAAAATAAAGAAATTATGTAATAAATTTACAAAAATTCTAAAAAGCAGAAAAATAATTATAACATAATATTGAAATTAATAATAATTTAATATTTTTACATAATATAGTAAATAATTAATTTCACTTATATCAAGTAATAATTCGAGAAAGTAACTTTCAAAAAAATTAATATTTATTAATAATATTTTTAAACTCTTAATCTGTATTTATTATATAATTATATATACTAAAATTAATGTTTGTTGTCTTTTGTGAAAAATGCATTTTCAATGATTATGTATAAATCTATTTGTTTTCTTATTTAATAGAAAACTTTCAATAATTATTGGAGATTAGATTACTATTATTGAAATTTTTAAATTTAATTTATTGTACTTTCGTTATAAGTTATTGATTAATATTTATTAGAGATTAAACTATTATTTGAGATTATACTATTTATTGACTAAGTTAATATATCTTTAGTACTTATTGAATTTTTGTAATTATTGTATTTTTCATTATCAATATATTTTCAATAATTATCAAAGATTAAACTATTGTTATTAATCAGAGATAAGACTATTAATTTAGCTGAAATAATGAGTGCCCATGAGTTGGATCGGTTTGGTCATAGGCTATTTGGCCCACCAAATTGACCTGTTCAGATTAGGGAGTTGGTCAGCTGAAACCAACCAACCTTTTGTGAAAACCGACCCACTCAAGTTGTATAGGTTTGGGTCAATTTTTTGGTTTGGTTAGTTTGATCAAAATATTCAAATTTAAAATTTTAATTTAATTTTAAAAATTATAGCGCAATTATTAAAAAATAAATTTAAAAATTAGATTAATGATATATATCCATGGTTAGGTCGTTCGATTTTGGTTGGTTTACAAATGGCTAAAGTGAAACTAATCCAACTTGGTCGAATTGGAAAGTTTTTGAACGAAAGCCAACCTAAAATACTAGAAAATCAACCAACTCGAGTCAAGTTAATCGAGTTGGTCGGTTTCATTAGTTTGATAAATAAACCTAACTGAAATTAATTATTGTTACTTTTGTACTATAAAAAATTTATTAAAAGTAGTATATAAAATATGAATAATTATTAATTATTTAAAAAGTTAAAAATATAAAACAATTGTATACTCTTATGTGTTTCTATTATGGTCATTTATTAGAACATACTTTTAGGAATGGCAATTTTCCCCATCCTCGATGGGGACCCGACTTCCCCGACCTAATGGGGCTAGGGGTGGGGACTGTTTTGGCGAGGCGGGGGCGGGGATTAATAGGAATCCTCGGTTAAGGTTGGGGTCAACGTCGGGGATGGCGATGGAGTTTCTCTCCTAAATTATCTCTAATTCCTATTTATCCTCTTCCCTACTTTTTATCTATATCTATATAAAGATAGTTTGGATTAAAAAATTTAAGAATTATTTAAATATTCTAATAACATTATATAATAACTTTAAAATATATATTAAAAACACAAAAAATAATTTTATATTTTTACAAAATATATTACGAAATTATGTACTAACAATTTAAATTATGTTTAATTCGGATTATGAATTTAATTTTTTTCAAATATTTAATAATATGTAATAGCTTTAAATAAATAAAATTAAAATAACAAAAAATTTTAAATATTTTATAGATTATTTAAATATTTAAATAACTAAATATTTATCATAACTAGATTTTAAATAGTTAAAATAACGAAATTATGTAATAAATTTAAAAAATTTCTTCAAAGTAGAAATATAATTATAACATAATAATAAAATTAATAATAAC
>NW_010729087.1:897954-948732 GCF_000365185.1 Nelumbo nucifera
CTATATTTCTGCATGTGGTTTCCTTGGACCTAACTTACAAGTACAAAAAGAATATGGTCTTGCCATGGGCATTGAAATCCATTTGTAGGGGCTACCTAAATATGCATTATTTTAACCATTATCGAGGAGAAGTTCAATTGAGTGTTATCAAGTGAGAAGAAAAAGGGTTTTTTTTTTATATATATATTGTGAGAAGAAAAACGGTTTAGCATTTAGAAAAGGCACTTTCAGCATTCTAGATTTTCTCTTAGTGCTTTACCTATTAGACAATAGTTCTCTTACTGGTTTGTACAACAGCACTTATTATATAACCTTACAATCATAGTTCACAGTTTTTTTTCTGAAATACAGTGAAATTTATCTCTGACAAGCATGAGAACACTGGGACCAACATTGAATAATGGCCTTTTATAGCGAAAATTTTCTATTTCTGCAAGGGGTGGAACAAAAGTATATTGTCTGCAAGGAGACCAACATTGGAAATCTTCGTTTGTGAAACAGGCTTTCCCCTTTCAATCTCATTTAAAGTATATTGTCTGAAAAGAGCTAGTGTGGTACTTCAACATTGAAGACTGTTTAGTGACTAGATGGGTGCATTTTTCTTTCTTGGTAAATGGATTTAAACAGTTCAAAGCATCTGGGCGTTGTTCTTCCTGATCCACTTGTATCTTCCAACTTAGAAAATTTTGAAGTTTCTTTTCTGGTATTCCTGAACTGCTTGATCCTATTTGCCTACCAAAATTCCGACTGATACCAACAAGAGTTTGAAGTGACAGGCTGAACTTTAGGAGAAGACTAGAAACCAAATAACTAAATGCCGTGTTTAGGCACATCTTAGTCAGTGAAGAACTTTTTTGGTTAAATATATGTTTCTCTCTTATTTGTATCAAATTAAGCACAGCATTAAATATATGTTTCTGCTAACTGAAATTGAAATTGATGTTCATTTTTGTTTTTGTAAATTAGTTTTCGAGGTTAATGTTTCTATGTTGAACTAAGAAATCAGCGAAATCCATTTATCAGAACAAAGTATATTGCGAATAGAACCCTAGAAGATAATGTGTAACAACAGTTAGGTATACAATTTTCTGATATTTTCTGCATTTTCTGCAGTTTTCTGTAATTTTCTGTAATTTTCTATAATTTTTTTTGCAATTTCTGGTATTTTCTGCAACTTCCTAGTATTTTCTGCTATTTTCTGCAATTTTCTAGTATCTTTCTGCAATTTCTTGTATTTTCTGCATTTTTGCAATTTACTAGTATTTTCTGAAATTTCTGATTTTTTTTTTGCAAATTTCTACAATTTTCTGATTTTTTTGCATTTTCTGCATTTTTCTGTAATTTTTGCAATTTTATGCTATTTGTGGAATTTTTCTGCTTTTTTCTGAAATTTCTGCAACTTTTTTATATTTTCTGCAATTTTCTGTTATTTCCTGATATTTTTCTATAATTTTCTGCTGATTTTCTACAAATTTCTGCTATTTTCCTGCATTTTCTACAATTTTTTGTAATTTCCCATTATTTTTCTGCATTTTTGTGAATTTTCTGCAATTTTTCTGATTAATTTCTGTATATTCTAGTATTTTATGTTATTTTGGGTATATGGATCAACCTTACCCGTTTGTACCACACGGCAATCTCGGGAGAGTTGTTTCTCTCAAAAAGTTGTTCTTTTTTGGGTATACGGGCTGACACGACCTGTTTCTACCATGTGGCATCATTGAGAGGTGTTTCATCAAAAATGCTATTTTTGGGTACATGGGTCGATCCACCCCGTGTATACCACTTGACAGTCTCGGGAGAGCTGAATCTCTCAAAAATTGTTGTTTAGGGTAAACAGGTCGGGTCGACCCGTTTATGTATTTATATATGATGGTAGGTGGGTTAGTATGAGTGAGGGTGGGCAAGGGTCATATGAATGGGTCAAGTGGGTCAATATGGGTGGGTCAGGGTTAGGGTGGCTTGTGACCCTTCAACAAGCATTGATGGTGGGTTGGTGGGTCAAGATGGGTGGGTTGGTATTCAACCCTTACCCAACCCACCCATTTGCCACCCCTAATCATAAGTCATAATTCATAATAAACTATAATCATTTTTCTAACACTTGTTTTTCTGAATTTTGTACCAAAGAATCAATTTGGAAGGAGTGCAAATACAAATGTGTAGAGTGCAAAACCTTGTATTTTATATTATTTTGTATGTATTTGCATTGTACATATTTGTATTTGTACTCCTTCCAAACTGTGTCAAAGGAAAAAAAAAACATCAATAAACAAATACTAATGAAACATAGAATTAATATATATAGTGAAAGTTAAGATTTAAAATCAAGAAATTCTATGAAGTTTTAAGGGATGGGAAGAAGGTTGGGTTAACCCGATCGGGTTGGACTAAGGTTAGGGTTAGGTTTGGGGTTTAGAACTTAGGGTTGAACTAGGTTGGCCTCAAAATGTAATGTTCTTTTTTCTTAAGTTGGCATTATACCAATTAAAATAAAATGGAATATGATAAAATGGGCCTTTTTTTGGATAAAGTCATTGGCATACAAATGATATGGCTTAGAATTGACCCCAGTTTCATAGTGAGATGTGCAGTGTAATCAAGTTGGTAGGGTGTTGAAACAAGAGATCCCTCGATTTATGTTTTTCTGGTATCATGCCTTTTCATCATCATAGTTGAACCTTAGAAATTATAAGTACCCGATGTACAAAAAGACAAAATTTTCCTAAAACAATCACTCTTTGTTTTCCTAAAATTTCAGCTTGAAAAATTTTGGGCTTGATGAGGCCTAAACTGAGTTGGCTCGATTTATTTTTGTTTTTCTATATTTTGTCAAAATGTTTTCATTTCTTAAGCTTAAAATTAATGGATCGATAGAATAAAAAAAAAATATTGGACAGATGAAGTTCTGATTTCAACATTATTGTATGTACAAGAGTAAATTACAAAGACCCTGTATTATGGGGTCCGTGACAAAGACCCCCTTGTACTATGACTGTGAGACAAAAGCTTCCTATTAGCTTTTCGTTGAAATCCGCCGTTACAATATTTTTTAATCCTCATACTACCTTTATAATAAGAAAAATATTATTCATCTTTCTCAACCTCACTGGGAGAGTAAGTTTAATCCAATAAAAGAAAAACGGTAACCCATGTTGAGTGGTTCAGGCCCAAACACAATTGCATCAAGATTAGCTTTGATGCCTCTTGCTCGAATGGTGGCAATTGTGCAATTGGTTGCATAGCTAGGAATCATCAAGGCAAAGTCCTGGAATCTAAAGCTACTGGAATTGGAATTTTGACTATCAATTTTGCAGAACTTGGACAGCTTGAGAAGCCATTAATTTGACTATCAACTATAGGGATCAGAAAATCGTCATTGAAGATGACTCTAAGCTAGTTACCGACTGCCTCGATGGTAGACTTGCGCCTCCGTGGAGATTGGAAAATGTCATCAAAGAATGCCGAAACCTAATGGACTTCTTCAACTTAAATATCAAATTCAAACATATGTATCGGGAAGCAAATAAAATGACAAACTGGTTAGCTCGTAAAGCTCTTTTCGGCAGGGGGGTGCTAGGGGTCTTGGTTTTAGTGATTTTATTTTCATTTGTGATTGGGATCTAAGAGCTACCCCCGGCTTGTGTAGCTCATCTTTTGCTATAAAAAAAGAAAGGGAGATCGAGGATTACCACCGCTGTTATTCTCTACCTTTGTTTACCGCGTTTCTGTAATTTTCCTCAGCATCTTATCCGGTTTTGTCCGTGATATGTTTCCAGGTGCGAATCATTTCGTCCCACGCAGAATTGTCGAGTCTCCGGCAAAATTTAACCTTCCCTGAATTGCTGGCTTGATCATGTCATTCTGTTTCAATCAACAAACAACATTAATTTGGGAGTTTTAAACAATTCACTCTAAAATTAATCCTTAATTTGTTATTAATTTGAAAAAAAAAAAGCAATATCGTTTTGTCATTGTTGTCGAGACAGAGTAGCCGTGCGTTGCCTCAAAAGGATATATACAAAGAAAATAGCCCAATAATACAATTGATCCAACGGCATTACATTACCTCGGGATCCGGAGAAGCAAAGTGGACTGGAGTAGCGACGTGGAAGACCATGTCGCATCCAAAGATAGCGGCACCGAAGCTCCCTTCGTTAGTTAGATCTGCTCGAAAGAGTTTTAATTCTCTCAAACTTTGGAGCTCCAGGAGGTGCGAGATCTTCTTCAGGTCAAATAGAAAATCGAAAACCTCCTTGCCTTTCCCTTTCCATACGCCATTATCGCAGCGGTGTTTCATGCCCTGTCCGCACCTGTCACACGCTCTGATTCTAATAGCTTACTCCAAGAAGTGTAGGGGAAAAACTAGAAAGAATAAATCTCAGCGAAGAACAATATTAGTGTTACTGTGTTAGTTGGCTTGTTGAGAGAATCGTAGTTCATCATGTGTCGCACCTTCTCCGGTACGGAGGAAGAGAGAGTATGTGTGTGCCTCGTCAAATACGATGGAAGTCGTTTTCATGGAGGCAGCGATGAAGTTTTAGGAGAGAGAAGATGAGAAGGAGAAGAAACATGATAATGGATTCTCCTGCTTAACGCGGAAATGTCGTAAGCTTTGATTCGGTGCTTTAAAAGGGATTCCGCTAAGAACTCGGTTGCAGCGTTCTGAAGATTCAGGCAACAACTTGGAAGTGGAAGAAGAAGAAGAGAAGAATAGTAAGAGATCTTTTTCATATCTTCGTTTTCGTCTGTTTTTGGTTCTCTTAGATTGACCTTACAGTTACAGAGGAGACACACACATACTCTCTTTCTCCTCTTTCTCCTCTCATCTTCGCCCATTCTTCCATCAGTCCAGCGGACAATAGAACAGGACTCTATAAAATCTGCTGCATTTGGGTTTTGGAACATTCGCTATAGAGGAAGAAGAGAGATCGGAGGAGAGAGAGAAATGTGGATCTGTTGTTCATGTACGGTGAATTGGGGAAGATGAACAGTGTTTTTCTTTCAAAATTTTCGACAAGGGTAGTATGGAAATTGTAACGACAGATTTCAACGGAAAACTAAAAACTAACTAAAAGGAATTTTGAGGGTCTTTATCACAAAACAAGGTCTTTGTCACAGACCCCGTAACTGATACGGTGGTTTTGGAGTATTATTCTTATACAAAATTTTTTTCATAACTGGAAACTTTAATAAAATTCGAAGATACGTAAGATTCATTGTGACAAAGTTTCATTTTTGTAGTTATCTCTTGATTTTGTTGGTCCCCACTTAATTTGCATCAAATTCGAATATATGCATCCACAGAAATCCTTCAATTCAAATAATGTAAATAATGGAGTTTGGAAACAACACCTATTAATTCTTGTGCAGATATAAATTAGGGTAAAATATAAAAACCTCCCTTATAGTTTCTGATAATTATAAAAGCCTCCCCTATAGTTTTACTTTAATAAAAAATTCCCCTGAACTTTTAAAAAACTTGATAGAAACTTCTCTTTTGTCACTGACTCAAATAGAAAAATTTTTAACAGATTCATATTTTTTTCCAAATGTCCATTTTACCCTTCTATAAAATGGGTACTGAAATAACTAACTAATAACAATTGCCCGTGAAAAACAATTGCTGGACGTTAACTTCCTGGGCATTCCTTCGTCAAATGTTAACTTAATGCTAAATACCATTGAGGGCRGAAGATTCCAAATGACGGTTAAAAGGGAAGAAAACTCACTGATGATAACTATAGAACCTCAAAGAGTGATGATATCCTTGGCATTAGTTCTTGAAGCCATATATATCTTTCTACTCTAATTCAACAAAAAAGATTGCTTCCTTTTCAAGAATTGGATGATAGAGTCACATAACAAAGTATTCCACAAAAAAAAAAAGACCCAAAGAGCAGGGAAAATGGATCCGGCGGTTAAATGAAATCTTGAAAGCAAGAGTTTGGGTTGGGATCCCGTAGTTAAATTTATCACGATTCTCAATAGGAACGGAATCTTTGTATTTATCACTAATTCACTATGTCTAGAACTAGGTCACTAAGAAATTGAGACGACAACAATTCATTGAAGAGTTGTGCTCTAGTCCCATCAAACTTGAGAGACAATGGAGATTATGCTCATATGAGCATATAAATGCTTTAAAAGATAATGGAGATTTTGTGTGTAGTGGGTTTTATTGTTCGAGGTCTGAAAATTGGTCACTTTGGTTCTAGAAATTGGATTGTGTGGTCAAATGCTTCCACAAACTCTCACAATTCAGAAACCGCCATTAATCTCTCCCTCTGTTCTTTTTTTTTTTAAGCTGAAGGTTATACCCTCTATTTCGCTATTTCATCATGGGGGTTAGAATTTCAAGAACATGAGGAGAAATTCATCTTTGCATGCCTGTGTAAAAGGAATCCTAGTTCGAGTTAGACCAAGAGAAGGCCTGGAAGGCATTGAAAAAAACTCGACGAGCAACTCCAAACCCTCTATCTCATAAAGAAATAACTCCTCCAAAGAAAAGGGTCTCTTCTTCTATTTCGTTCTGGTCCTTTCTATCTGTTCTATTCGTTTTCTTTACATTTTGCAAATAACACAGTCATGCTTTTGTGAGGGCCTATTCTTGCATTTGGAGGATTGCCATGCTGCAATGTAGGTGTTTCCATAGTAATGGTTCTTCACCGACAACTGTTATTGGTCGGCTTAATCCCTTTTTCATCGGTTAGTTATTTCAGTGCCTATTTTATAAAAGGGTAAAAATAGTACTTTGAAAAAAAATATGGATCAATTAAACGTTTTCCGTCTGGATCAGTAAAGGAAGAGAGGTTTTTGTCGAATTTTTTAAAAGTTTAGAAAAGGTTTTTATTAAAGTGAAACTATAGGGAAAGTTTTTATCATTGCCAGGTTTTTGTATTTTACCCTATAAATTATACATACCGGCCGGCAAGACATGACAGAACAAGATTATTCTTTTATTGTTCAACTAAAGTCTAAAAACATGATTCACTCTCTTCCCCAACCACAAAATCAGGCACCTTAGTTCTCCTCCGGGTTGTTATGCAGATGCAGTCCAAATTGCATACAAAATCGAACCAACCCAAATCAAATCTAACCATATGCAGTATTTCTTTCCTAAACATATTGATCATCTGGCCATTATTGATGCAGTCCAGATTTCCCTATTTGCCTGGTTTCAATGGCCACGCCTTACGAGTTACGTGACTACGTCTATTCTCTTGCATGTAGCTAATCAAATGATCCACGTACTGATCGTGCAGTTGCTTATTGCCCACCATCTCTGCCATCTTCCTCGCATTGGCCCTCAACTCTGCGCCCTCGTCGCTCACCATCACCAACCTCAGCGACTCGGCCACAGAGCTCCTTGTGAACGACCCACTTCGTTCATCTCTCTGTATCTCTACCCCCAACTTTCTCCATGCTAATAGCCTAGCATTCAACCCTTGGTCTGCCAAGTAGGGCAGTAGAATGAATGCATGCCCGAACTCAAGTGCCTCGATTATCGAACTCCAACCGCAGTGGGTCAAGAATCCACCAACCGATGGGTGTGCTAAGATTCTCTGCTGTGGTGCCCAACCCCTACACACCACCCCTCGACCCTTGGTTCGTTCCTCAAACCCATCTGGTAATAGTCCCCACTCTTCCTGGGTCAAGCTGGATGGCTTCCTTAACACCCAGAAGAATGGCAACTCAGAAAGCTCTAGGCCAACAGCCAACTCCGTCACATCTTCTTGGCTCAGTGTTACCTCACTCCCGAATGCAACATAAACCACCGACCCCCGCCCCTGTTGGTCTAGCCACTTGTCATCCTCACCCATGGCATCTTTCACTGCTGGTGCCGCCAGAGGGAGTAGACCGACCGGAATGACTGGCTTGCAGTAGATCTTTTCCTCGAGGAGACGTAAGCAATCGGATTCGGATTCGAACTCCATACAGCTTCGAATGACCACAATATCGCAGCCTAGGACCGCTGATCCAATTCGGTAGGTGTCGGAGACACCTGAAGCATTCCGGTCTAAGCCATCGACCATTCTAAGGATCTCATAGAGGCGAAACGCCAATGGGAAAGGGACCCACTTGGGCGGAACGGTGAAGTCTTCCGGCTTCGTCCGACAGTCATCATCCCCACCCAACAAAGCATTCGGAGGCCCAAAGAAGGCAAGTGCCGATGCATTGAAGAGACTGAAGAAAGCAGAAGGCAGGCCAAGCTTCGCTGTGATAGGCGACAACCAGTGAGGCGCAAAATCGTGAAGGATCCAGTCTGGGGATGAGCTCTCCAAGAAACGAGTCAAGGGTCCCTCCAACCCATCGAAGGCCTTCTTAAGGTACTGGACCTTGTGGTATGAGAGATCAACAGTTGCCTCTGCGTTCTCCGGCAAACCGTCGGTGGGAGACAAGGGGAGCTCCACCAGATGCACGAGAGATGATAAGCTTGGAGGGATCTTGGGGAGTCTTTGGATGTTTCTGGGTGTGGAAACGAAAGAGACGCGATGACCCCTTTCAGCTAAACGCTTGGAGAGCTCCAAAAACGGCATCATGTGCCCAAAAGCTAACCATGGGAACATCACTACGTGAAGCTCATTATTGTTAGCCACAGAAGAGAGAGACGCCATGTCCACGGCACAATACCAGACTCCGGAGAGAGTGTCCGAAGAAGCAAGGTTGAGATCATCTAAATATTGATAAAAAATTGATAAAAAAATTAACGGTTTCAAGAGATCACCGTGTCTACTCAAATGTGACTCCAAAAAAATTAAAAGATATTTACGTCTTTTTCAAATGCCAGTTAATGTAGTACTGAATTGTCTTTTTCTTAAAGTTAGAAAACCAAGGTATCACTCGACCCAAAATACAGGTACTAATTTTGAGTATTTCCCAAAAAAATAAACAAACATCATGCGAGTGACGCAAGGAGTTACGTGAACGATAGAAACCGGTCAAACAATCAAAGGATCAGAGCATTATAGTTTTCGCACAATAGTATCTATTATTACTATATCGAAAGGAGTGACAAATACCCCGCAACTTTCACTTTACAATAAATAGCCCCTGGAGTTGCGTCATTTAAAAAAAAATCTCATCAAAATCTTTTTAAATCAGTAAGGGGTGATTCAAATTCGATTATTTGATCGAAAAATCCATCGCCATAGAGTTATCCAAATTCAACAAAAAAAAAGGTAAATCGAATCATGATCAGACCTGTTCATGGGCCGGGTAGCCCGACGGCCCGGCCTGCACCCCGGCCGGGCTTGGTCATATAATTAGGCCCGCGGGCCTGACCTCGGGCTTAACACAGTAAGCCTGACTGTGTTTCGGGCCGGGTTCGGGATTTGTCAAAAATGTCTGGTCCGACTCAGTATTATATATTTTATAAAATATATAATATATATTTTATATATTATATAAAATATATAAATAATATAATATTTATTAAAATATATATTTATAATTTAATATATATATATATATTATTCTTTTCTTTATAATTTCAATCTATCTCTCTCTTTATTCAGCTGTTTCAACATTAATAATAATAATAATAATAATATAGGCTAAATTTCGGGCCCGGGCTCAGGCCCAAATTGTAGGCCCGATGGTCGGGCCGGGCTCGAGCTCCGGCCTTAAAAAAATTTGTTAATACACAATAAAAGCCCGGCCCGACCCGGCCCATGAACAGGTCTAATCATGATCAATCCATATTTTTTATTAGATTCAATAATTAAATGAAATAGTAAAAGTTTTTTTTATGAGACGGGATATGCTCCTCACAAATGGGTGCCTCACATACACATCCACCTTGGGAACATCTCATGTGAATAATAATTAATAAGAACGGGAGATGTTTCTAATGTATGCTACGGTGTACATGTGAGGCACCAGGTGTGAAAAGCAAATCTGGTCTCTTTTTTGATAGATATAAATTTATGATTTATTTAATTTTTCTTAATTTATTATAGAAGGGAGTGGATAATTTTTATAATTTAAGATGAAAAGAGACAAGGAGCTTTTGTAATTTACCCAAAGTTAAATGTAATTTACCCAAAAATCCCTTTTTTTAATCCTCAAACTTTAATCCAAAAAAGAGAGAATATTTTTTTCCAAATTACTACTCGAAAAAAAAAGCATTACAGATCATCTATTCCAATCATACGGGTGTTTTATACTTGATTTCATCAAAACCTATATCTATAAAAAAAGCGAAAATTATAATTTTACCTTTTTTCTATCGAATCTCATGATATTACACGGACACAAACCAAACATGAAAAAGACAGAAAGTTCAATAATATTATTTTTTTCCCTTCCCGTCCTACACGCCAACTCGAGCCAACAATCAATCCGTAGGGATACAGACAATGGATTATTAAGAAATCAGAAGGCAGCAGATTTCATTGAACTTGTAGATGCGTGAGGGAGTCCTCCACTCCACTCCACTCCACTCCTAAATGGCAAACAGTAAGAGGGCAGCAGATTTCTAGTGAGGCTGTCGATGGATTGATTGGATTCTGTCGATTTGATTTATTAAATTGGATTTTGACATTAAAAGTAAAAGAGAAAAAATTAGTGTTGGTGTTACTTGATCAAATTGCACATAATTATATTGAAATTGGATTCTCTTTAGTTGGGTATCGGATTATTATAACAAAATTGAAATCCAATACCTCGATATTGACAGTCCTATAGACATTAGACAAGACAAGGGAATAACTTTGGCCCGTTTGGCAAGTTTTTTCGTGCCGTATTCTGTTTGTTTAGAAGCCCTGGAGAAAGATTTTCAGGGCAGTGGTCGTCCATCGTTCGGTTGGTGGTTTGCGTAGGTACAGCTCACATCCCAATATGGATTGTTAGGGTTTTTTTCTTGTTTCGTCTTTTGTGGTTTTGCGTAGGTACAGTTCATAACAATTTCATTTTTTGTGGGTTTGCGTAGGTACAGTTCATAACAATTTCATTTTTTTGTTAGTCAATTTGTTTTCTGTTTGTGTTTTATATGGTTTAATGTTAATGCATCCTTCCATTTTGCGGTGTCATGTATGGATTAATATGAACACATCTGTCCTAATTTGTTGTGCTACGAATAGATTAAAGCGAGTATGGTAGTGTAGTATATGGTTTGATATGGGAACCACTGATTTTTTTTTTTTTTTTGTGTTTATATTCATCTGTATTGTTCTTAGAAAATGAATGTCGATCTATGAGCTTGTGATGCAAGAGGATACTATTTACTCTTGTGAAAATTCGACTCTGGTTACATAAGGCTTTTGACTTAAAGATTTGTAGACACAGAGGAGACTACACAAGAGAAATCATAATTCATAATATGCAAGTCGTTTTAGGCAAAGCCTATAATCCTGTATACGGCTTTCTTATCTTGGTATAACTATTGTATATTAAAAACAATTTTCTTATTTTCATTTTCTTCAAATTACATATAAATCTATTAATTGGATTCAATCCAATGAAATTATAGGTAGCTAGCCATTCAATTGATGGATTATTTAATAGATCATTCCCCACCATTTGTATTGGTTCAAAATTGAGGTTTTATTGTTGTTTGTTGGGTGATAAGTTGATAGCCCATAGTATATGTTTTATTTGTCTATTTTGATGAAACTCTGTACAAGAAAGACAAAATGGTGCCACCCACCAATAGCAGAGCCAATCACTTCTGCATTATTAGACACTCTTTGTTGGTTTTTGCCACGTAAGACCATTTTGGATAAATTATAAGAACTTTCCCTCAAAGCAGAGCCAATCCGGGTCTTGTTGGTTTTTGCCACCAATAGCACTCAAAAAATTCCTAAGAACTTTCCCTCAAGTTCTTGTTTATCTCTTAATCTCTTATTTTCTATCAAACAATATAAATAAGAAAAAACAACATAAAAAATAAAAGAAAAAAATGACTGGAATCATACAGCACATCTCAATCTCAGTCTCATTCTTTGAGAAGCAAGCAACTAATTGGGTAAATGATCACCCTAAGCCCTAAGCACTCCATGGTAGTGAATAGAAGTAGAAATAAATAAAAGCAATCTACATATGGTTGAGCTATGATTTATAAGCAAGATATATGCCCATACAAACTTGTGTCAGTAACCAAAAGTTTATTTGATGGTGACTAGTGTAGCTAATACATCATTTGAAAATGCCTCCACCATAAATGCAAACTGGACACGTGCGCAAGAAAATGTTTTCATAGATTTACTTGTACAACAAGTCTAGTGTGGGGGGATGGTAGCAAGTTGTTTGAAACCAGCTGCTTGAAAAGAAGTGAGGCAGAGCTTTTTCACACAAGTTGGGCAGAAGTTCAACACGAAATCATTTAGTAACAAGATACAAGATTTAAAGAGAAGTAGATGGTTGGGATGAAGAGAAGTAGATGGTTGTAGCCTCATCGGAGGCATGGGATAACTATTTATCGGTATTCGTTAAACTTATGTAATTTTATTTAAAATTTTTAAATTCAAGACATTACATATAAATTGATTGGTGTCCTAGTGTCTTTTTTTAGGCTAACCCCAAGGCTGAAAGGTTTCATAATGTGGGTGGCCTAAAGTATAACAACCTAGAGGTCATATTTGGGGGAACAACACCCACTAGAAGGTTCTCAGCATTGATGAGGGTGGATTTGGCCCTCCAATAACATTGTGACACCTGGCACCTCGTGCCAACTAAGTGCAGCCCCTTGACAGTTAGACAGCTCGAGCTCGCTATAGGCAGCTCGCCACAAACAGCTCGCCATAGGTAGCTCACCCTCATGTAGCCTGGCACCTCAGAACAACTAGGTGACACCCGAGACCACTTTGACAAAACTTACCTTTGCTAAGTTGATGGTGTCCCACAGGCGCGACCTGGTGGCCTGACCCCTGGCATGAGCTGGCGCGACCTGGCCCTGGCATGAGCTGGCAGCCTGGCCCTGGCACGAGCTGGCAGCCTGGCCCAGGCACTGACCTGGCGGCCTGACACAGGTGCCAACCTGACAACCTCGAGGAACACACCTCCATACCCCACATTTTACAGGATTGTGACTTGTAACGGCTATATTAGCTCACCCACTCCTCCGTTCTGACAAGAAGGGATAGTTTTACCGTTTGATGGCATTTCACCCACCTAACACGCAAGCCAGTCCCATCACAGCTGGAATCCAAGAACTTCTCCACCTAGCCCATGAGGACTCCAGTATAAGACCTCACCCCCCAGGGGCGAAGGTATGATGAACAAAGGGATGGGTAACCTCTGCTCTCTAGCTCTCTCATCCTCTTATCATCTTCAATCTCTCTACTACTATACTGTGCTAACTTAGCCATCGGAGTGACCTCACCGGGTAAACACCCCCGGGTTCTCTAATTTGGTTCTCGCAGGTCCCTCAGCTCCCGCCGCTTACAAAGATGAACAGATCACCGCCAGGAGGGAGTAGCCAGTTCAGTTCCCGTCGTTACTGGTAGCCAGATCACCTCTTGCCGATAGCAGTCGAGTTGCATTACACTAGGGAGCTCGTCATCAAGGTAACTCACCTCCAGGCAGCTCGTCATCAAGGTAGCTCACCTCCAAGCAGCTCATCAAGGTAGTTCACCACCAGACAATTCGCCACCAGGGAGCTCCACTTCAGCCTCTGAGTCACAGGCCACTTGGGAGCATACGAGATGATGAGGTACTTAGCCAAAAAAATTGACACATCACGAAAAAAAATGATACGTGACCGGAACCGGTTACATCAAGCATCATTGGCACAAGGCGTAGAGTCCCCACCCCGAGATGAGGGAAACATATCAACTGACCACATGTTGATGAGATCCAACAACCATCATTAGGAGTTGATGAATCAGGCAATGTTGACATTGACCAAGTTTCGGCTACAACCACTAAAAATCCATGTAGGAATAAACTTTCAAAGTTTTGTAAAGCAAATGCTAATCAGAGTACATCAACTGATAAGAGGTTTGATAGGCTAGTGGAGGCAATAAATGGATTGAAAACAAGGATAGATAGTCTAACATCCATGTCTTATGTGCTAGTAGAGTTGAACACCATTGAAGGGCTTGACCATAATGATTAATGTCAAGCTATATGAGGTTTTCTAGAACCCAGATGCAAGAGAGTGGTTTCTGAACATGCCCCCCACCCTTAGGAAGATTTGGGTGATGAGTGTCATAAATCGTTAAACATGTACTGTCTGACTTTCAAAAATTTGACTACCTTTGTTTTGTTTTTTTTAATGCTTAAACAATTGTTGGATGGTTAAACTTGAAACACATATGACTTGGTTTTCTTTTTTTTTTTTGTTATGAGATAGTCACACTTGAACTACTTTGATGGTAAATGGATGGTTTGATAGATAGATAGATAGATATGGTAAAGACAAGTTTATATATTTGCTCTCATTTTTTGTTATGGTTATATAGTTAGATCGATGTTGAATGGATGGACTAATAGAGATGTATAGTAAATGTAGGTTTAGTTGCTCTCATTTGTTGTTATGGTTATATAGGTACATGGTGAATTGATGGATTGATAGAGTTGTATGTTGAATGTAGGTTTATTTTCTCTTAATTGTGTTTTTTTTTTCCTTGATGGCTACACTTGACATAGGCACATGGTGAATGGATGGACGTGTGTTACATGTTTGAGGCAAGATTGTGGGCTTGAGGCAGGTTGATGATTAATGAATGGGTGGGTATATTTTTATGCCTGTTTTTTCCCATATGCACCATTAAAGGGATGGTATTGCAGGTTACGGGAAACACGTGTTTGATTGTTATGATGCAGATGTTAATGTATGCTTAGGAGTCACCACCATGAGATGTCATTTGAATCAGGATCCAAACTTGTTAGGTATTTTATAGTCATTCATTATTCATATGCCAGATCAAAATGGTTGACATCCCAAATAGGATGGCAATGCTACAAGCAGTTTTAATTGTTGCAGTTGATGATGAAGAGCAACGGATGATAACAAATGTCCTCATTGTGAGATAACTGGAAAAAGAAGAGATGTCGATCCCTAAGACACCCTACCATGATGACATACTGGCTTGGTCAAAATTTTTAAAGAATGTCATCTATAATGGTGGCACTAGATGCTTAGATATGTTCAAACTGACACCACCAGTGCTTCTAAGATTAGTGGCCTCATTGAGACAGAGAGGGTTAGTGAAAGACAATCGATATGTATCAACTGATGAGCATGTAGGGATTCTATTACAAGTGATAGAGCACAACAAATCAAACCAGAATACTGCAAACTGCTTTCAGCATTCTAGTGAAACAATTTCATGGCACTTTAACACTACTTTGAAGGCCATCTGTGAGTTTGGTAAAGAAATTGTGCAACCCAATGATCTGACAGTTGTTTCACCATAGATTCTCAATAATCTAAAGTATTCTCCGTGGTTTGAGGTAACTCATTCTAATTGTGGAGTGTTTTATTCCTAAATATACCATAATAACAAAACTTCATTTGCATTTCTTCTTTCCTCTTTGCAGAATTGTGTTAGTGCTATAAATGGCACACATGTCCATGCATGTGTTCCAGCTAGTGAACAAGTGTCATTAAGGGGATGCAAGTCAATCACCACCCAGAATGTGATGTGTGCATGTTCATTTGACATGTTGTTCACTTTCATTGAAATAGAATGAGAGGGTGTTGCACAAGATTCGAGGGTATTTTTGGAAATAGTCCAAAACCCAGAGAGATACCACCAGAAGGTCAACAAAACTACCAAATAATTATGATGTATTAACATCATCAATACACTAATAAATATGATTGCAATTTCGTGTAGGAAAGTATTATGTTGTTGATTCGGGTTACACGAATGTGTTTGGATTTCTATCTTCATACAGATCAGAGAGATACCACCTGAGAGACTTTCAAGGGAGAGGTGGTCATCCAAAGAATACTTCAATTATGTGCATTTTTCACTAAGGAATGCCATAGAGTGGTGTTTTGGAATTCTAAAAGCACATTTCCTAATTTTGAAATTGATGCATCCCTACCCAATTCACAAGCAAATTAGGATTATGCTTGCTTGTTGTGTGCTGCACAATTTCATTCGGATGTTGCGGATACAGGATCCATATTGGAATGGGTTCTTATAAGAGGACGTTCCCGTTGAAGGAGAGGGAGGGATGTTCCATGGTGTAGCATAGACTTCAATTGACATAGGTTCACAAGCCACTAAACGGATGGAACAAGTCAGAGATGCAATCATGTTCAAGATGGTTGATCACTACAGCCTACGTGTTAATCGTAATCAACCAAGAAATAATAGGAGACAATCTACATAGCCTTGGTTGTTATGAATTAATTGAGTACTTATGGAATGATAATTATGGCCACTATTCGAAATGGATCCATTTGTGCATGCGGACGAGGACGTATGAGGTTATTCATGGTAAAAACTGGAAAAAAAATTATGGAAGATGGTTTTATAAGTGCCCTAGTGGTGAGGTATGAAACCAACAAAGTAATATTTCATGTGGGCAAATAAGTATACCCCGGAAGAACCTCAAGTGCACATATTGAACAACACAACATTCTCATGACAATGCGGACTATAAGAAGGAACATGTTGTTGCACTTGGAGCATGTGCATGCTATTATGAAATGATGTGTTTCATCATTTTGATGATGCTTTTAATTACTATTTTGTTAGTATGGAAATGACTTGTACGTTACTCAATTTGTTTTGCTAACTCTTGTGAACATGTTTATGTAAAGTACACCCGTATAGAGATCCAATATCATATTGATAGTTGGACCAATTAAAATTCATTCAAGTGGGCCCTACAAATGTTTTGTGGACCCCACCCATGCTAAAACCATACAGGAACCATGTGGTGTTTATAATCAATGAAAGATAGTAGTTAGTATATGTGGAGCCCACACATTGTTAGTGTAGGTGGGACCCACAAGACCTGGATCCACTGCCATTTGGGCCACTGTGACCCAACCATGATGGGCCAAGTGTCAAACATGTACTAAGTAGCCCACATCAGTAATGTGCATACTCTTCAGGCTGATATGGTCTTCCAATAACTCAATGAATAATCACCCTTACCAAATGGTCTTTGGGCTGCTCAAATCTTATGTCAAAAGCTCAATGCATCTTTTGACTGTTGGAACTAGTAGAAGATCTTTTCAAAAAGACTTGTCAAATGTGCCATTTGCCTTGCAATTGCAATTTAGCCATGTAGCCTTGTAGTTTGATGGAGTTCGGATTAGTTGAACGCCCCACAGTGTTGAGTGGGTTGTGGGGTGAATTGGAAAAGTCCACGTCAGTTTTACATGATAAAGGCCATTCCCATGTGTGAATCCATCTCATAAAGAATGACAAGAGTCAGTTAGAGTCTGGATCTACTCCTCGTAGAACACGCCTCACACTGACCTCACAGCCTGTCCTGGCCGCACATTGGAGATGTTCCTAATACAGGGTGGGATGTGGCTATGAGATTGATGTGAGACACGTTCTGTGAGGAGCAGATCCCAATTCAGTCAGGAGAGTTTACAAAATTTAATTTGTATTTATTTTATTTAGTTTTTTTCTTTTTGAGCCCTAACAGCCTAATCTTCTTCCTCTCCCCTTTCTCTCCTGCCTCACCCTATACTTTATCGTCAGTCATTGTCAATTTCCATCACCGACAGATCTCTCTTTCTCTCTTTGTGTGCATGTGTGGGATGTCTTCTACATCCCATAAATAACACAAATGCCTTGCATCAAAAAACACAAACTTTGAGATGGTAACTTGATCATCTTCCTAAACTGAACATTCCAATTCACTACTAGGTTTGCAACACGAACATTATGATCTCTAGAGAAATGCACTCAGTGACTGACCGGGACCAATCCTGCAACTTACACTCAGATGAACTAGTTTAGTTGGTCGGATTTGCAGCGACAACACGGATACATCTTCGTGGCAGAAGAAGATGAAAAAAACGGGGGTTGGAGAGAGAGAGAGAGAGAGAGAGAGACGGTGGAACCAATCTTACAACTTAGACTTGGGTGAACTGGTACAATTGTCAGGATTTGCAGTGGCAATATGGAAACGCATCTGTGGCAAAAGAAGATGGACAAAAAAGGGTTTAAAGAAAGAGAGCCACTAGTGGTGGAATTTGATGGTGACCGGTAGGGGGCAAAGGGTGAGGTGGGAGAGAAAGACTGAAAGAGGAGAGGAAAAGGGTTAGGGATCAAAGAGAAAAAAATGAAAATAAAATAAAGAAAAATGAAAATTTTGAAATCTCTTCGTGGGACAGACTTGCACATGAGAATGGTCATTCCCGTGCAAAACTGATGTAGACCTTCGTAATTCGAGATCGGCTTCAGTCAGTGCAAGGCTCATTCAAACACTGTTCGAACAACCTTTACAACTTTGCATTGGGAATATCTTTGTACCTATGTACTTTGTTTCATGGAGAGATCTTCCCAATGCAAGGCCATAAAGTATGTTCAAACGAGCATTGTACTGACTGAAGCCAAGTTCTCGTAATTCACCCCACAGCCTACTCAACAGTGTGGAGCGTTCAGCTAATCCAAACTCATTTTGATGGACCAACTTTAGCTACCCTAAGCTGATTCTGCCATTTCTTGTAATTTAACTTGGATTAAGGTTCAAAATATCGATA
This sequence comes from Nelumbo nucifera, assembly GCF_000365185.1. The sequence goes on from NW_010729087.1 coordinate 916,583, forward strand.
AGATACATCCCATATTGTATATTTGTATGGTATCTGATACACCAATTTAAAGATGTTTTTAGAAACTTATTTATTTTATTTATTAAATAACATAAAAATATTTATAAAAATGAAATCAAAAAATAGAAAATAAAAAATGCATTGCATAAAGCACCCATACATCTCTGCCAATATTCATACTTTGGAACCAATTGAGACCAAAGTTCAAAATTTTGACTTGGATTAAGGCATTTAACAAACCTAACCAACCTGATCCCACCAAAGCCATAAGAGAATGTCTCATGGCAGAAAAAAAGTTTTAATCAAATCTATCTTACCACAGGGAATTTGGGAGATGATGTATGATGTATGCAATACAGATTTAATACCACCCCCAGGTAGGGAATCCAATTGACTAGTCAAGTCATCTATCTACTTTGCAAGCAACCTTTGGTTGTACACTCCATACATGGGACTTTGTATCAGAAATAGTTAAAAGCTTCAACTGCGTCAGAAAAATCAAATAATTAGACAATATGAGAAGCTCGAAAGCTCAGAAAAGAAAATGCGAAGCATCTTATAGCATAACTGGCTGAGGAGAGTCCGACTTCGGTCAGGGCAAAGCCCGTTCCAACAACCTTTACAGTCATACGTTGGGAATATCTTCATACTTGTCTGATTTATTTCATGGGAGATATTTCCAATGCAAGGTTGCAAGGGCTGCTCGAACAGTGCGAGCACCAAGTTGTCCTGACAGAAACTGACAGGGAAAAGCCGGTTCGAGCACCCTTTATTGCCTTGCATTGAGAATATCTCCATGCCCGTATGCTTTATTTTATGAGGAGATATTCCCGCAAGGGTGAAAATGGCCGTTAGAACGGTGTGAGCACAGCTTTGACCTGATAGAATCCGATCTCGTCGGCTGAGGACGCCCTGCTTCATAGAGGCAAAATAGAATAACATACAATTCAAAGTATTTGGTTGGTTATATAAAATGAAGTTCAAAGTGTAAGGGTCAATTAGTTGCTGAGTTTCAAAAGTTGAGTCCAATCGTCTCATTAATAAAATGCAATTCGAAGTACTTGGCTTGTTAAATAAAGTAACAGATTGGCTTGAACTATAACTCTATAAGTCAAGTGTAAGGCTCAATTAGTTGTTGAGTTTCAAAAGTTGAGTCTAATTGTTTCATTCTGTCTTGAGTATACCAAATTACATTCATAACGTAGATACTTAGCATGACATAGAAAGCAATTAGGTTCATTAGCCTAGAACAAGTTCAGGGACCTTGTTATTTTAACCGGCAGCAAGTTATATGGCTGGTTTTGACCACCTTTAAATATTGTTATATATAAAAAAATCTTCAACAAAGGCAATAGCTGTTGTTAATGGCTTCACCTGTTGTTTCTATATAGAGTTTTAACCTGGCAGCAAAGCAATATTAGCTAGAGAGAGTATTTAAGAAAGGAAAATTATAGTTTAGTGAAAAAAAAAATAATCTATTGATGTTTTTAAGTCCACTCAAAATCAACTCTACTTTTTAGAAAGGTAAAAGTATAGTAAATTGTATTGAAAATAACAAGTATGGTCCTCTGTACACTGTCTTGGCAACATAGTCCATATGAAGTCCAACCCTCCCAAGACCATGGATAGCTGGGGACCAGCTTTGGGAAATGGCCTGCTTTTATTGTCATCAAGTCTAATACTTAATCCAAATCTTCTAGTGAAATAAATAATAAAGATTTTAATTTTGATCCAACCAAAATCCAAAATTGAGAGAAAGGTTGAAAAAGAAGGCCCGAACTGTTGATGGCATCTAAACAGTGCTAAAACCTTCACCAAATCAATATGCATATCAAATTTCCCTCCCCCCCTCCCGCCCTCTCCCTCTCCTAAGTCTCACTTGGAGAAAGCTCACTTCATGGGCCCATTCCCTGCATGAGCTAATCCAAATATTCTGCATAAAATTACAATATACCCAAAAGAAGCGGATTGATAATATAAGCATCCAGTAGCTAAGATAAACATACGATATCAACATTATATTATTCTATATAACATGCCAATAAAGGTTCAGACATTCATTAATCATTTAAAAGCATAAATGTTAGGGGAGAAAGGATAAGAGATAATGGATGGTGCTAAACGTAGGGCTGCAAGTCGGGCCGGGTTAGGTCGGGTTGAGGCCAACCCTAGCCCAACCCTAAGTTATAAACCTCAACCCAACCTTCAACCCGACCCAACCTTCAACCCGACCAACCCAACCCTAACCCTAACCCTAACTAAATTCCTTCAACCCTAACCCGACCCAACCCAACTTTCTTCCCATCCTTTAAAACCGCATAGAATTTTTCGATTTTAGATCTTAACTCAACTTTCACTACATATATTAATCCTATGTTTCATTAGTATTTGTTTGTTGACGTTATTTTTTTGTTCTTTTAGTACAAAATTCAGAAATACTTTATTATGAGTTATGACTTACAATAGATCTTGCTTGGGCGGCAAATAACATAGAGGAGATGAAGAATAAAATTTTCAAAAAACATAAAATAATGTTATCAAGGTTTTAGTCTTTCTGATTAGGATTAAGTGAAGTGATTATCTTAAAAGAAATACATGATACTATGTGGTGAGGACTATACAAATATCATGCATCTAAACAAATCAATGTATGTTATATATAACATATATTTATATATGACATGTACTATAGAATCGAGTTCGGGTTGGGTTAGGGTTGACCCCTTAGTCAACCCTAACCCAAACCCAAACCTGAGCATCAACCCGACCCGACCCAACTTTTTCGGGTTGGGTTAGGATTGGGTTCGGGCCAACCCGACCCAAGTTGCAGCCTTAGCTAAACAAAAAACCTTGAGAATGTATACAATCCAAGAGAACTATGAACCAAGGACATCTCTCCCCCTCCCCCTCCTCTCTCCCACCCTCCCTCTCTTAAGTCTCACTTGGAGAGACCTCTTCTACTCTTGCAAAATTAAGAAATTAAGTAAAAGCAAAATAAGTATGTTTGGTATTGGAATTTCATTTCAATTTCACATGGCAAATGTAGGACTTCATGGTGACCATTGTTACAATTTGAATTATTTTCTCTTCAGATCTCTCATTTGAATTTTGTTTCTAAGCCCATTTGCCCTCTTCATCTTTTTAGGAATCTTCTGTTATTACACATGAGAAGTATTATGTTGGTATGTCGGCTAGCCTGAAATATCTCTTGGAGCTGGCAGCCGTTGGTGTTGTACATGTGAACAGAAAATAAGTTTTAAGAATAAAATATTCAGAAAAATGAGTATTAAGAGGGTAATTTCCTGTTTATTCAGTCCATGTCGTAACTTAAAACATAAAAACAGGATCATATTATTTAAGCTTCCAATGCTCAAATTACCAAAAGAGCCTTATTTCAGAAATTGCCACAAGTAAAAAAGTTAAATAGAGAAAAAGATGAACTCAACTAAAATGCATGTTATTTTAATTCAAGAGTTTGAATTTGATTGCTTGAATTTTAATTGAAGCCCCAATTTGCATTGGGAAAGGTCCCATGATGTAGAACTGACTGTTTTAATACCAAACTTAATAAGTAAAGCAGATAGTGAACAGATCAGTACCTATTCGATCTAGGGTAGGTCCAGGTATGAAACCAAAGTTACGGTTCCACATTATGCATATTATCAAGAAATTATGGTTCTCCCTAAAGTTAAGGTTGACTACCACTGGAGCTTGATTTGATCAAAACACACTATTCTTGCAAAAGAAAGTTCAGTACCTCATTCAGTTTATTCTAGGTTTGTCTTGGCAGCTCAATAAATATTCCAATCTACTTGGCTTCACATATATAGATAATTTGGAAATGAGCTTGGTGCTCACAAGTTGTAATGAGATATTTTCTCACCCTGTCAAGCTACAAAGAGTAAGGAATGTTAGAAAATATCAACCTATTCAAGGACCTCACCTAACAGCTTAAGCAATGGTTCTTTGAGATGGTATCAGAGCCACTTTCACCAAGTGGTCTTAGTGTTCAATCTTCATTACCCCCATTATAATTAATTAAGTTTCAGCACAAAGTATGGGTGGGCCTGTGCTTGTTCACACTTCAAGCCCAATGGACTTTCGTGTGAGGGAGCATGTTAGAGAATATCAACCTATTAAAGGACCTCACCTAACAACTTAAGCTTTTAGGTAGAATGGTTCTTTGAGAAGGCAAATAGGAGAAAATCAGAAGAAAACACATGTTAGCAAGCTGAAAGTGTAAAACATTAAACATGCGATCCAAAACTGAAATAAAGGGGCATAAAATGTTAAGTATCATGCTCAATATGCAATAAAGAAAACAGTAAAACTTACAAAACCAGCAAGTAGCTGTGCAACCCAAAACTCATTATTCAAGTAATGATTCTTTGGAGTAGAATTTCAACTAAACATAGCCTTAATTGATGATCCTACATAAAATAATTATCAATTCCCCTTTAGATATCTTTTGTAAGTATACAGTTTATATAGCATGATAAAGAGTTTTTCCCTTACCCTTACTCTAAGATTTCCCCCCTTTTTGGGTGTTTTTACTGTGTGTGTATCAGTTGGGAAAGAAAGGAAGGGGATTTGGGGCAAGTTAGTTTCTGGTTACATTACAGACTTCACTGAGTTACCAAGCCATACCCGCCAACATATACACACAAATGCTCCTATGGCCGTGCAGGTTCGGTCACCAGCTCCTATGGTCTGCTTTGTGGAATAGAATTGAAAATTCGTATGATCGCTTTATAAAAGGGGTAAATTTTGAGGTGGGGGATGGTGTTAGGTTGGCTTTTAGGATGAGATTTGGGCAGCAACAAGCCCATTTAAGGAGGTTTTCCCTCTCCTTTATGCAATCGCCTCAAATAAAGAATCCACTGTTTCAGAGAACTACGAGGTTCTGAATGGCTCTACTGTTTGGACCCCACACATTAGGAGAAGGCTAAATGACTGAGAGATTACATCCCTTACTGACCTGTTGGCTTCAGTCTGCAATAGCAACGTAAACAGGGATCGAAGAGATAAAAGGAGGTGGATTTTGGAAAAATCAGGCAGTTTTTCTATGAAGTCATTATATGATCATCTGATTCATGAAGCCAGAAAAAGCTTCCCAATCTCAAAAGTTTGCTGCATAATTCATGGAAATCTTCATTCTATTGCACAACCACAAAGAAGACAAACTGCAATTGTTCTCTTCCTTGGACTGATGATGAAGTTCAGAATTCAAGTGAGAGATCGTTTTCATTACCAACAAACACTGAATCAAGAAGTACTTTCCACCTAGAATATGAAACCAAATGCCCATTTTCAATCATTTTATTCAGGTACATATGTGCTTCCTCAATCCTTCCACATGTGCATAATCCCCTCAAAATAACCTCATAAATGGTCCCATTGACTGGGATTTTTTTCTCCAGCATTTCATCAAATACAAGGAGTGCATTTGTAAGTTCACCCTGCTCACAGAGGCCATTGACAAAGACCACGTAGGTGGAGGCATCAAGCCCTCCAAAACTTCCCTCCTTCATCCTCTCGAACAATCTTTCTGCTTCACCCAGTCTTCTCACTTTCAAGTAACTACCAATAAGACAATTGGAAATGCTCCTTTCCACCAAAACACTACCTTTAACAAAAATATCATAAAAAATCATCCATGCATCGTCAACTCTATCCATTTCACAAAGCCCCATGACTATGAAACCTGCAATCTCCTCCTGCCGAACAAATCCTTTCTTCTTCATTGCATTAAAGAATCTAATAGCATCTTCATCTCGGCCAGCCTGAAAGAGAGCCTTAATGAAAGACCTATAGACACAACCCTCGGGCACAGTTCGTTTCCTCATCATCTCTTTCAACAAAGTTTCTGCTTCATCAAGCTTTCCCATGTCGCACAGTGACCTACAATAATATTCATAAGCCATTATCTCAGGAACTGCACCCTTGCAGTTCAATTGGAAGATGGCCCTCCTTCCCTGTTTCAAGGACCCATTACCAGAAACTCCAGAATCATCCACTTTTATCAATCTCTTAAACAATTTATCCGCCTCTCTGTACTTACTCGACTTACAAAGCCCGTAAATGAAGCTGCCATATATACAAATATCCATATCATACTTCCTCCGAACCAATTTCCTCAAAATGGAGTCGGCTTCACTTAATTCTCCATTCCTACAGAAGCACTGGAACATTATTAGATAGGTAAGGTTATCAGGTTTGAGACCCTTTCTCTTCATCTCCTGAAGCACCGCTTTAGCTAAATGACCCTTGCTTTCCCTACAAAGAGCCCCGATCAGAGCAATATAGCTCTGAAACCTTAGAGCCCCACCACCCATCAAAACCCGATCACATATCCTCTCGATCTCCAAATCCCTGCCGAATTTACATAGATATATCACGAACTCAGATGAATCAATTCTTCTATCTGATGACAAATCAGACCCACAGACCTCGTTCCAAAAGGAATCAGCATCCTCGATTCTACCCACGTTAACAAGGCAATGAATTACCAAACTATACAGAAAATAATCAGACACCTTTCCGTTACTCCTCAGATTTTTCAAAAGAGCTTTCGCTCTCCCGAGCATCCGCAATCGAGACAAACCGTCGATTACAAGAACCGAAGTGGCAGAATCGAAGTAATGGGTTTTGGTTAGCATCAAATCTAAAGCACTCAAAGCTTCATGGTTTCTATTGTTGTTGGAGAGGTTTCTGATTAATGCACAAAACTCTTTAAGGTAAAAAACACGACCGATTTTCTTCGGTGAAACTGAAGCAGTCGTTTGATTGAAACTTATCTCTCCTTGAACTGCGTGGATGGGGCGACCTGGTGCCGGCTTGATTCCTATAACGGGAAATTTGGAGAAAACGCGTGAAGGAAAGAAACTCGGGAGGGAATAGTAGTAGGATCTCATGAGCAGAGATGGGCGAGTAATTGCACTGCAAACAAATGACACTTCTACAACAGCGAGGTTCTAGTTGCATCTTGAATGAGTTCATGTTTATGCAAACCAGTTCATATATATATACAACACGGGCTCGTCACCCGGAGTCGGTAAGGTTCTCTGTTTACTCAGCAGGATAACTTACAATAATGGGCTTACTTTATGGACTTGATATTTCCAATCTCTCACATATTTCAATTTTGTCCTTTTATTTGTTTGCAGTGTAAAAAGAGTGCAAATTCTGGTTACATTAATATTTTTTTCTTACCTTCATCTACATTCAAACACGCAAAACGATGTAAAACTTATAACAAAAATGCACTTGATGTTATTTTATTTGCATGAGGTAATGTAACGGACAAACTGAACATTTTGCATCTCTAAAATTTGGCACCTATAAATTCAGGATATTTCCCCCAATCTGTAGCAACTTCTCATTTGTCATATGCAGGAAGAACTGAAGGGTTATCAACTATATTTTCTGCATAGTCAAAGAGTTGGCACATTACAAGAGTGAATCGAGAAGAATTTATAAGATAACTAATTCTTGGCACTTCAAATGGATTATTGTTGTCATGTCTAAGGCTCCATTCGTTTTAACTCACTTTTGTGAATTTATATGGGCAAGTGTTTCTCAAGTAAAAATTGTTTAAATAAATTCGATTCCAGTGTTTTTGTGTGATGTAAGGTTCAAAATATTGATACGTTCGATACGTCGATAGGGGTGTATCGAGCAAATCAATACTGTTTTTTTACTTTTTATTTATCTTTTTTCTGAAAGCCGGTTTAGGGCTCCTCCACCCCCTAAACCGGTCAGACCCCTGATACACCCATTATAGGGGCGTACCGGAAGGGTCTCGGAACAATACATATCGGCCAATATGAGCCGATACGTATTGATACTTTGAACCTTGGTATAATGTAATTTATTTGGGTAAAGAGAAAGGCAAGAGAAAAAAAGTATTATTGGCGGGTGAGTAAACAATTTATCCACCCTCTAGGAAGACATCAGTGAGTAACTGATGTGTTTCTTGATATGTGTTTGGCAAACAATTGTCAGTAAGCATATTGTCACGCAATGACAAAAAGAATGAACAAATTCAATCTTCTCCACTTCGCAATACTTATCAATCAAAGCAGTATAAATAACTTCATTTGCCTTTTTGTGTTTCTTGATAGTTGAATAGGGAAATCATCAAATCCAAGGGCAATGGTGTCCCATCCTTTGGACTCAATACCCTTATCTCTCTCTCTCTCTCTGGCATTTCTTGAAACAAATCAAATGTTTCTGTTCTACCTGGTTCACAAGGTATTGATATAGAACTGTGCAAGTACGAACGAGCCAAGGGTTTTTGGGTCATTGGTTCAACTGTTTGGGTCAAACATTTAAATATTTTAATAGGTGGTATGTCATCTTACCCATTAGATTGGAATATTAGGGTAAGATGCATATAAATATAAGAGAAATAAGGTTTGACCATTTGAGAATGAGAGGAATTTGAGAAGTTGTCGGCAACTGAGAGAGTTTAGAAGAGAAAGAAGAGAGCTAGAGAAGAAGAAGAAGAAGAAGAGGATGAGGAGGAGGAAGTCACTTGTAGGCTACAGTGGCAACGGCGATGGCGAACTATAGCAACAACAGCGGTGGAGATGGTGGCAAACTGGCAATGAAAGTGGATCTGAGATTTCTCTCAGTCTCATATCTCACTCACTCTCTCATAGATCTATCGTCTAGACTACTCTCCCAAATCTCTAAACGTGAGATCTCTCAAATCTCTCCCACTATTTCACACATCTCTCCACTGGATCTCAAATTTAAGAGATCTTCTCCTTTCATTCTTGTTCTAACTTGTCAAAAGTAATAAATCGTGAACCATCCTTTAGGTCGAACGGTTCAACAGTCAAACCATCCAGGTCAACAGTTTGTTGACTTATTCAACGGTTTTTTACCAGGGACCAGGTTTGGGGTAAAATGGAACCAGTCACTTGGACGGTTTCCAATTCGATAGTCCGAGTCAACAACAATTCGAAAACATTGATTATAAGAAATCTGGCCAATGGCACAAGCAGATTATTATAGCATTTAACAGTGAGCTTTAAGTTTGTGCTCGCCTTTCCTATTCATTCTCCTCAGGCTGACCACATCCAACACTAATAGAACATCCTTGACCAATTCACAGGAGTTCTCATAGACAAGCTAATGCTTATAAGTTATTTGCTTATCATTGACAAGTAGATTATTAGTGTTGTTCAATCGAGTCCGAATGAGGATTTTCGAGGTAGATAAATAACACTTGACATTATGTTTGTATCCAAGCCTTTTCCCAATCCAATCAAATAAATGTAGGGCAATATTCGTGTCAATATTGTATCTTTGTATGTGTTTGGTACATCTTTTATTTATTACATAAACGTTTGTATTTGATTTGTCTTCAAAATTGAGAAAAGTATTTGATAAATCGTTTATTGACAACTAGGCGCCATTATGCACCACATCAATGGAACAGTGAATAAATGTGTAACTCAAGGTTTAAAGTATCCAAAACGCAAGGTATATCGGAAAGGTAATTCTAAGAAACGTATCGAAATACGCTTTAAAAACGTATAGATATGAACGAAAAATCAAGATACGCATTGATACACTATAAAATAAAAAAAAAATCCTTAAAAATATAAATAATAATAATAATAATAATGAGTTTTATATGAGTATAATTAATTTATTTAAACATAAAAACCATTCTTTAATGATTTATATAAAGTATCGGGATATAGTTAGTAGCCATTGAAAAATAATAGAAAAAGTAAGATGTGTGTGTATATATACTAATATTTATTACTTAATATTTTTTGAAGTCATTTATTAGTTAATATATATTATATATAGATTTAGATAATATTTATTATATATACAAGTTAATATATACCTTAGTTTTTAATAAATAAATATAACTCGTATTTATTTTAATATTATATAAATATTAATAATCAAATTTATAGCATTTGTTGAGAAACATCCACCAAGGCAAGAAAGATTAATTTAAGTATAGAAAAACATGTTGTTCTAATAAGGAATTAAGATTGACATAATGATTAATTGATTATTGTTGTAACCAAATAACTTGCATTCAAAACTTGTTATCTTTGATTTATACTTTTTAAACAAGTTATTTTACTTAAATAACATTTAATGACATATTAAAGGTAATTTAAATGAGGATTGCCAAAACCTGAGCCGATAAATCAACTGTTCTATTTCTATGGGTAGTGTTTAGGCGACATTGGCGCCGAAATATAGGGCTGCCCAATTTTGTCCCCAGGAACTCGAAATCTAGTTCATCCCTCTTAGTCCCAGCTCCTGGATCCCAACACATCTGTTAAAGGTAAGACAAGAGCATACATTGATCCATCAAATAAAGTCTCGCCTTTTAATAGTTCAATTCGTTGCAAATGAAAAAGTGAAACTTTAGAGGAAGTTATCAGATCAACTTTGTAGTAATAATCTCTATACTGTATAGACTTACGTAATATGCCGTCACAACACCAGTCACCAACAGAGTTGCCTCCTACCAACTTGAGCTTCATGCTGAACCACCCAAATTTGCATCTCTACTTCGTCTGGAACCCGCAACCTATTCTCTTCATGGCGGAACACAATCAGAGACTTCAAAGAATGTGAAGAATGATTTATATCATGAAAGAGCAACGGCTTTGGGTTTTAAATCATGAAACCCAATTCGAAAAAAAAAATCGTTCAATTACTGAATATTTCAAAGGAGATTGTGAGTAACTAGTTAAAGAATGAAGAAAGACATGTTTCTATTTTCTTGAACTCTGTGGTTTCTCTGTACCTGTATTTTTTTTTTTTTCCGAGGGAGAGATACCAGATGTACCCATCTTGGGAGGTCCTGAAGTGGTCCTCGGACCACATTATATTGAAGTTATCTTGGACTTCTGATGTAAAACATGACGCCATAAGAGCAGCAGTGCCGAGAAGAATGCCCAGTAGAGCTGAGATACCCTTATTTCCATTTTGTGCACCTGGATCGCGGTTTTGGATTCACCGGGCAATAATCTCGACGACCTGAGCTTTTCTTGGTCATATATCCAACAATAGAAACCGTGCCTACCGACACATCCTTCTCTCCATTTTCTAAAGCTAGAGATGAGATATCTGATTTTTATTCGAGAGGTGAAAGGCATTTTTATCCTTTTACATAATATTTAATGTCAATTAATGGTTTTTGATTAACTTGACACTTTTTGAAAGTTTGGCCACTGCATTATTGACACGTTTAAAATTTTAGGTATTAACTTGACACCACCCCCAAAGTTCTCCCTTAACTTTAGAAAAACTCACAAAAACTTCATTGGCCCAAATAGATGATGTATAATTTTATGAAATTACCCCTAAATAATCCTTAAGACATCATTAAAGTATCATAAAATATCAAATTTGCCCTCATTGGATAATCTCATTCATGATTTTTACCATTCTCTTTTGAAAGCAAAAATACAATGTAAACCCTAATACCACTAAACACTTGCAAAGGCACCATTGCTTAGAATATTCCATTTGCCACCATTCTCTTTTTGTATGTATGGGGTTGTTTCAGCTTTGTATTGGCTGATACACTTGATTCTTTTAGGTGCCCTTCATTCATCAATCCTTTAATTACTTCTATATTTAATTCTAACTTTCTTTTATTAATTAGTTAATTATTCATACTTTAATTTTTAGCGCCTAATTTGAATTCTCTTATTAATTCCACTAATTAATGATACTCTCTCATTAATTCCGTTAATTAATGATCATGTCTATTAATTTTGTTTTGTTAGTATATAACTACAAAATTTAAACAATGGCAAAATTCAAACCTTAGTTACTAGGTTTTAACAACCATAATTTACAAATAGGCCACACCCATTTGTTTATTATGCATTGTTATTTTTAAGTAAATTTTCTTAATGGATATTTATTAATAGGGAAAATTTATGATGTTGAAAAGATATGGTATGGGAAGAGTTTTGACCAATCAAAACCCATCCATGAATTTTGATAAATAACACCTAATTGGCTACCATGTTTATGATTCCAATTTCCAATTGATTGGTCAGAAGTTTTTCAGATATCATATATTTTCCATATCATAGTCGAACCCTTATTAATAAATGCTAGAATTATTTATTAAAATTTATATACTAATAAATATTAATATGAATTGATATACATATATAACATTTATATTGGTTATTTGAAAATTGAAGTATACACATTCATATTTTAGTTTTTTTTTTCTCACATTTTATTTATTTCATCATTTTTTAAATGATTATAAATATGGATTTTTATATTTAAATAACTTATATATAATTACTTAAAATTTATAATTATTGTTAGTAATATATTTATTAGGATATGTATCTTAATTTTTTATCCGACCAAAACCTTGCCCTCAACATCGGAAGAAAGGTTTCCCCATCTCTATCTACAACCAAACCACCTCCAAGGTTGACGAAACCTTGAGCGAGCGGAGGAAGAGGTAACCTCCCCATCATTAGTCAACAATTAATCACCGGTCCATTAATCAAGACCGTCCAATTGGTGTATCATCTCCCGGTAAGGTATAAAATATCAATACAACATGCAAACAAAACTCACTTATGCTTTATGATGATAAGTTCAGCAGGACGATAAAGGAATCATTGATCATGCGGTTCTGATCGTAGCGTGTTGAATACGTCTAGAATGTACCGTATTGTATGTTACGTTGTTAAGCGCATTACGCACTGAGGCGTATTTTATCGATTAGACGTGAAAAACCTAGACTATGGCCGTGGCCCGTGGCGACGGAGGATCGCCAAGTCGCGAACATGATCACCACCGCTCACGACTGTGAGTAAGAGTGAGCAGTGGTGGAGAGAAAGAATCAAAGGCGAGGACAAACTGAAGAATTCTCCATTCCTTTCTCGCTCCTCCTCCCCCTCTGCGACTAGTTCGCAGAAGCAGAGGGAAGGAAAGGGAGAAAAATCGTAAATATATTTAAAGGGAATGGAGGGACCATTTCTCTCTCCACCTGCGAAGCGTCCATTCTACAACATCACCGGAATGCCAGAAAACAATCCCAACAGCGCCAACGGTGCATCCAAACGGGGCCGAGCCCCTCTGCCTCCCATTGTTCTCTCTCCGGGCCAAGTCGCCTTCCGCCTACTCTGCCACGTCTCCAACATTGGCGGCGTCATCGGGAAATCGGGCAGCATCGTCAAGCAGTACCAGAAAGAGACCGGAGCCAAGATCCGCGTCGAAGAGCCTATCCCTGCGTGCGACGAGCGTATCATTTATATCGTCGCTCCTGAGAGTCCCAAGAAGAAGATAAGATTAAAGGGCTTAGCTGAGGGGGATAAAGAGGGTGAAGTGGAGTTCGAAGTTTCGTCTGCACAAGAGGCGCTTGTTAGGATATTCGAGAGAGTCTTGGAAGTCGAGGCGGAGACCCAAGCGGTTTTCCCGCCACCAGGCGGGGCCGTATCCTGGAGATTGCTGGCGGCAACCAATCAGGTTGGGGCGGTTATGGGGAAAGGAGGAAAGGTTATTGACAGGATTAGGAAGGAAAATGGCGTCAAGATTAGTGTTTTAACGGCTGGGAAGCTTCCGGCTTGCGCAGCTCCGAATGATGAAGTGATAGAGGTGAGGATTCTATTCCTGATTTGAAGCTTTTGCTTTGTTTCCGAAGCTATACGGTTTCCTTATCAATCTATCTTGTTCTCATTTCCAGATGCTAGTAAGAAGTGTTTTAGAATTTCAAAGAACTGCTACGGATGCCCTAGATTTTCTTTTAGAAGAACAAAAAAAAAGTGATTCTTTTATCAGGGATCAAGGATTCTATTAATGAACAAGATGAGAGATAGACTAACATTTTATTAAGGGCTTTTTGCATAAAAAAATGACCAAGTTTAGTCAATTGAACATTTCAGTTATGTTCAACCAAAAAAGGACAAATTCAGTTATGTTTAGAAACTAATTACAAAAACTAAGTAGGATGGAAAAAGTTTTATTGGGACCAAATTGCCCTTGATTTAAAAGACATTTGTTGTTCAATCTCTCACTCCATCTCTCTTCAAATCACTATTCGTCTTCCTCAGCTCTCTCTTCTCACCTTTCCTGCATCCCCCCATTCTTCCATGAATAAAAAAAAAATCAAAGTATCTTTGAGAAAATGCCCTAAATAATAATAACTTATCTACTTCCTTATGCCATCTTCTATTTGGCCTTCGGTTTCTGATTCAGGAAATGTAAACAACGGAATTGCCCCCCTGGTGATTGGTGTAGTGTGAAGCAGTTGAAGTTGGATTGGACCAGGAAACCAGTAAGTGTAATTCATTTCTTAGTGCTCCATCACCTAGTCACAGTTTCTACTTGCAAGATCGAAATGTCTTGAAATAGAATCCAGACAGCTGATACTTAAACTTGTCTAGAGACACAGACCATAAGCACGATAGATACAGTGATTGCTGACGGGGGATTCAATCCATGAGATCTTCTTGGCTGTAAACTAATCGAGGATTGATTTGACAAAAGGAATCTTGGCCATCCAATAAACCAAAAAAAACTAGGCAAGTGTACACGAGAATGTACAGGAGAAGAATAGCTTGAATTTGCTTGGGAAGATAAAAGAATAGTTGGTTGAGAAATCTAAAGAAGGCAAGAAGGAACTTAAGAGGAGAAAAGGATCATGGAGGAGAAGTTTGTTCCGGTGAATAGGTGGAAGAAGTTTCTAGCCGTGGAAAAGAGGAGATTCCTGTTAGAAGAAACATGTGGTAGTTCGGCGATCAAAATCAGAGAAGACAAGATTTGTGGTGGTGTTAAGTAGGGAAGCTACAAGTTGGTTCAAAGGGTTCATTGATGGCACTTCATTTGCCATCATAGAGACTGGATGGAAAGGGGAACTATGTATTCAAAAAAAAATTATTGTGGAGAAGAAGAACAATGATATGGGAGATTTCATTCAGTTGACAGAATATGGAGGTAGAGTGTGATTCTATTAGCCTGAAAATCGTGGGACTCGACTCTTGTTCAATCTTTGGATAGAGGAGATTCTTTTCCAGATTGCAGTGTTGTGTGGAGGTTCCCTTCAAGAAATGCATGTATCTGATCTTCATGTGGCTACCTTGCGGGTGGGTGCATCCAAGCCAGAGAATATTCCGAGACTAATTGAAGTTTTTCTTTTGTTATGGGAGATGGAGGCAGGTATGGATAGCATTGGAAGTAGAACCGACACTGGGAAGAAACGGAGAAAGGTTGAAGATGATGCTCACATGGCAAATAGAAAGCCACATGGAGAAGAAAGCAAGGAAGGCTCAAGCATCAATATCATTTTTCCCTTAAAGGAAATTAGATTGTCGGGCAAAATTTTATTAGGCTTGAAAGACCCTTTAATGGGTTTTCAAATCTTTTTGAATTTAGAAGAAGTGGACCGTTGTTCTACGAGGAGGCTCTAAAAGGAGAGAAGGCGGGATTGAAGGTTATTGAACCAGGGTGGACCAAGTGGTTGGATATTGCTCCAAATCGACCTCACTTGATAACTTAAATCTCACACATGGGGTCGTGAAGAGGGGGGGATGACGGGAGATGCTAAGGTGGGTGTATCATCATCCCTGCCAAGCTCTAACGGTAAAAATTTGGGAAATTCAACCCAGTTACAATGGGTCAAGCACTCTCAGTCAATACAAGACAAGCCTAACCCTAGGTATGCTCGATCGAAGGAAGTTCAGGGGGATGATAATGACAACAGCCGGTGGCTCAACTGTGACAATTCTAAGGAAGAGAGCTTTTCTAAAGACGATTCTAGGCTCTAGCTTTAGAAGTGTTGATGGGACTATCCAGGCTTGCTTGGATGACGGAGGATATGCTTATTGGTGCTTTGTTTGAGGGAGAGAAGGTTAGTGAAACACAGATTTAGGAGTGCTCTGACATTAAAGTATATAAGCAGATTGGGTTGGGGGAAAGAGCTCTTCAAGAGAACTTCAACAATTAGGTTGACATGTCTTTGGTAGGGAAATTGCAAAATATGGAAAATATGGAAAGTCAGATGGTGAACGGGTAGGGGAACTATAAAGTCAGATGGTGAACAAATAGGAGATCCTTCTCATTTGAGCAGCAAAATATGGAAAGTCAGATGGTGAACAGGCAGGGGAACTATAAAGCTTCAAAGGAAACTCCAGCAAGGGGCATAATACCTATGTCGGATTAAGTTAATGCAGCCATGGAACACAATAAAATAGAGAAAACTAGCTTTGGTCTGATTGGCAATCAAGATCCGATTCATGGCAATAAGGAATCTAAAAAAGTCCCTCCCATTGAGTAAGATCCTCTTTTGAACTCTGGCAATCCCTATAACTTTAGTGATTTTGGTTTTGCTACTGACCTCTCCTCTAATGCTATAGCAGACAGCCCAAGTCTTGCTCCCGTTGTGCAAAGGTCCATGGATTTATCTGTTGTTGATGTGAGTGAGGTTGGGAAAGAATCAGAGGGAGGATCAAAGATAGATTGTGGAAAGGAGCTAGAGTCTTCAGGGGAAAGCATGAAAAGTGAAGAATGTAGTAAGGGGGGAGGAAAGCTAGTAGAAAAATTGAGGAGATTGGAGATTCGAAGAGAAAAAAGCCAGCCTAATTTCACAAATTGAGGAGATTGATAGGAAGGAGTTGCAAGGTGTACTAGATTGATAGGGAGAAGAGTTGGTCTCTAAAAAGGAGCTAGAAATGACTTTATTGAGAGAGATCAGCTGGAAGCAGGAGTCAAGGGAGAGGTGGATTAAGGAAGGGGATGGAAACACAAAATTTTTCCATGCTATTAGCAAATGGTAGAAAAAGGAAGAGCTCAATCTCATCTTTATTGGTGGGGGCATTAAAATAACAGATCAAGGTGAAATTGCTAAGGCCTTTGCAAACCATTTCAGATCATTATATCGCAAGCCAATCAATGAGTGGTGGTCTTTGGTTGGGCTTGCGTGGGATTTTTTGGAAGAAAACCAAGTGGGGTTTTTGGAGAGAAGGTTTGAGGAGATTGAAATTAAGGAAGCAGTTTTCTCTATGGATAGATCTAAGGCTCCCGAGCCTGATGGATTCACAATGGCTTTCTATCAAGATTGTTGGGAGATAATTAAAGATGACTTCATTAAAGTTTTTAGGGAATTCCACAGTAGGGGAGTAATCAGCTAGGGAATGAATTCAACTTTCTTAGCCTTGATCCAGAAGAAGAAAGATGCCACTCAGCCAGGGGATTTCAGACCTGTAAGCCTAGTGACTAGTATCTATAAGATAATTGCCAAGGTACTTTCTCAAGGACTTGAAAAGGTGCCCCCCTCTTATAACCTAGTTCCAAGGGGCTTTTATCTAGGACAGACAAATAATAGATCAGAATTTATTGCAAATGAGTGTGTGGGGCTCAAAAAAAGTTGAAGAAGAAGGGAATAGCAATCAAGTTGGATTTGGAGAAAGCTTATGATTTAGTGGACTGGGATTTCTTGATTAACATAAGGGGGTATGGATTTGGGGATTTATGGGTAAATGGATCAAAGGTTGTTTGCAAACAAGCCACTTCGCTGTTATAGTTAATGGGTCGGTAGTTGATTTCATTGAGGGGCTTCGAGGTTTAGACATGGTGATCCACTCTCTCCCTTTCTCTTCACACAAATAGCTGTTTTGTTTTTTTTTTTTTTGGATAAATTGATAGTTGAGGCTTTAAGTAAGCTAATCTCTAAGGCTAACTTTATGCAACTGTTTAAGGGTTGGGTAATAGGAAGGGATAGAGTTTTGGTCTCACACT
This sequence comes from Nelumbo nucifera, assembly GCF_000365185.1. The sequence goes on from NW_010729087.1 coordinate 934,346, forward strand.
TGCAGTTTGCAGATCTTGGTGTTTTGTGATGGGGAAGGCAGAGAAGGGGTAGAAAATCTGAAGCTGGTAGTGAAATTCTTTGAGAGGATTTCCAATTTGAAAATCAATTGGTTTAAAAGTTTATTGGCTGGTATCAACTTGGAGGATGGTGATCTAAGAGCAATGGTAGACTTGTTGAGTTGTGAGAAAGGGAATTGGCCTTTGTGTTACGTAGGATTACCCCTTGGTGGCAACCCTAGATCAGGTAGTTTTTGGACCCCAGTAGTGATGTTCGAGAGAAGGCTAGCCTGGAAAAGGAATTATATTTCGATGGGAGGGAGAATAACTATGATCAAGTTCACTCTAGCAAATCTCCCAGTGTACTTCATGTCAGTTTTAGGATGCCCCAAGCAATGGTAAAAAGAATTGAAAAGATTATGAGAGATTTCCTTTGGGAGCTCTGGGAGGGAAAAAAGATCACTTGGTTAGATGGGATAAGGTGGTATAGTTGATGGGCTTTACATGCTTGGAAATATTTTATATGTTTGATTTTATTTTTAAATTTTCACTTGAATATGCTTTACATGTTATGTTTATGTATTTTAATTTTAGATAATGGTTTTTTAAACCATTAATTTTTAAATTCAAGTTTATATTTCTTATTAATATTATATTTAATATATTTTTTTTTATTTTTTGCATCTTTTTGAATTTTTTGGCATTTTTATTTTTTAGCTTTTTTCTTTGTATTTTTGCGCCTTCAAAAAGTCACACACCTCGCCTTGCGCCTTGCACTTTTAAAACACTATTGTGGAATAGTCATATCAATTATCCATGGGTTGTCAAACAATGGGTGGGATGCGGGCTGCTTGCATAGAGCTACTTTGGCTTCTCCTTGGAAGGCTATCCATGAGATTCATCTTGTGTTCCTCACTTACATAAGCATAGTTTTAAGTCTTTGCGGGGTCAATGCAGCATTTAGCAATGTTTGTGTTGATTAAACCCTAATATATAAGAAAATAATAGAAAAAATTATTATATAAACACACAAAATGATATTTTAGTTTAATAATGTCTATTTTATAATTATAATCTCAAAAAATAATGAATAAAAAATTATTTATAGTAGGAAGTAGAAAACTGCTAGGCGATTAGGCGAGGCGAGCCTCAAAGGGCGCCTTGTCGCCTAGGCACCCGCTTAGGCGTCGCCTTGACAACTATGCACATAAGGTATGACTTAGGTCAGAGAATAAGGTTTTGGGAGGATATTTGGGTTAGGGATAGATGTGTAAAACGGGTCGTGTCGCCCTCCCCAGGGATAATTTGGGGGATTGGCCTGGCATGGCCCACGACCCAAGCCCATAAGGGCCCGTGCCATGCCATGGGCCTGGGTCGGGCGAGCTGTAGGTTGTGCCGTGGGTGTGGGCCATGTCGGGCTGGTCCACAGGCTAGGCCTTGGGGGTGGGTCAATCGTGCTAGGCAGCTATTTTTTTTGTTTTTTTACAGTCTTGATTTTTTTTATTTATTATCTAAGTAAAACTAAAATATTTAACTTTCCTTTGGGAACTATTTGAAAAAATAAGAAAGCTAACAAAGAAATGAAAATAATACTTAACCAAATAAGAAGTCAAAGAGGCAAAGAATCAAAGTGAATAACAAATTAGAAGAAAAATAGGAATTTTATTTTATTTAAATTTGAATGATACAAAGCATACAATGGTTGGATGAATGAAATATGAAAATTGGAATAAATTAATATAATATAGTTACAAATTGAAGATAACAAATTACGTTATTAAAAAATATCAAATAAAATTAAAACAAAATTTACAATAATTTGAAAAAAAATGCTATACAACTATTGGGTATACAAAAAATATTGACATCATCATCATCATTTTCTCCTATTGTTCTTGACTTTGATCATTTGCTTCAAGTGAAACATCAGGTGTAGTGTCATGCCCTCCTTTGTCTTGTAATCTATCTTCAACATCCAACCTATCTTTAAAGCAGATGCACATCTCTAGACTTTCATCATCCATACAACTTCTCTTGTTGTCCAACACCATAGTACCTGCACTAAAACAAGACTTCGATGGAACTGTAGACACCGGAAGAGTTAGTAGATCATGTACCATGGCGGCGAGAACTGGATAATTTTTTGCATGTTCACTCCACCAGGATAAAATATCAAAATTATTTGTTCCCTCCAAGGTGAGGGAAGAATCACCTAAAGTAGAAAAATTTACTTGTAAATAAAAATTAATTTCATTAAATGAACTTGTTGTCCAGGCAATGGATTTCTGCCTCTTATTAAATAAAAAAGTTTCCTCTTCCACTACTAGACTCAAGTTCAGAAGTGGAAGATGTAGTTGTACAAGTTATAGAATTTTTATTATTCCCTATTACTTCAGATTCATATAAACTCTACATTTTAAATAATAAACTATTAATTTCTTCTTTTTTATTTCCAATTTCAATATTTATATTTTCACAATATGTTTCAAGTAAAATATCTAAACCATCTTTCTTAATCCTAGGATTTAATATTGTAGCTAAGCAATAAAGAGGAGAAATGTTCTCTCAATTTTTTTAAAATTTTTTTTTTCATTATTTTAATAATACTTTTAAATTGTGGATTCTTTCTATATTTTGCAAAACAATCACTAATCATCATTAATTGATAAGTTAAATTACATCTAGTTGGATAATAAGTACCCAATAATTAATTAGTTGCATCATAAAAATGTTTTAAAAATCTCTTTATACAAATTGCCATTTCCCAATCTTCCTCAAATATAATATCAGTAGGCATTTTTGCATTATAAAAGTCATAAAGAATTTGTTTGTGAGAAATACAACTTTCTAACATAGCATAGGTAGAATTCCATCTATGTTTAACATCTAATATAAAATGTTTATATTTTATATCATAATTTTGACATAAATATTTAAATTCTTGTTTTCTTGCTCTAGAAGTTTTAATATATATATATATATAATGCAATTTTTATTTTTAGAAATATGAATAGAAATAATATTTAAAGCATCCTGAATACATAAATTTAAGATGTGACATGCACATTTGATATGAAATAATTTACCATTTAAACATGGTTTTAACTGAGATTTTATAATATTTATTGCTGAATAATTATTACTAGCATTATCAAAACTAATAGAAAATAATTTATTGTCAATTCCATAAGCATGTAAAGTATTTAAAATACTTGTGGCAATAGCTGGGCCGGTATGTGGCCATTCAAGCCTAGTAAAACTTAAAATTCTTTTATTTAAAAGCCAACTTCATCAATAAAATGACTGGGTAACATAAATATAATTTATGTTAAATTTAGAAGTCCAAATATAAAAAATAATTGCAACTTTAAAATTAAGATTTGATAACATATAAATTAAATTTTGTTTATATGAATAAAATTTTTTTAAAGCATCTAATCTAATAGTTTTCCTAGAAACTTTTTAAACTATGGATTTATAGAATTACGTAACTGTTTTTCAAGTTTAGTATCTTCAGCTAACAAAAATGGTTGTTCAACATGTACAATGTATTTTGCTAATTCTTCCCTCATTTTTTTCTTGAGAATATTTAAAAGTACCAAAACCCTCGCCCAATTTGTGTTTGTGTTGTTTCTCTCCCTTCTCCTCTTTCTTCTTCTTCTTCTTCTTCTTCTTCTTCTTTTCTCATGGGTGAACAAATGTCTACCCAAATGGCCAGTTCCACCCTTGCTACAATAGCTAAAGTCTTCCTTAAATTTTTGACAAACAACTCTTTTTCCCTTCCCCTGAACCTCTTCTATTTTAAATATTTTCCAAACCGGGCTAATTAACTTAGTGGCCTTCTTTTTCTTTCCCCTAGTATCAGTACTAGGGGTGGAAGTTCCCTCAATATCAATGGAATCCATATCGGTGTACTACCATGCTGCAACCAAATATCGTCGACATTGAACATGTTGGGGAATCGGTTTCGGGAGGAGCCGACCATTTTTTTTAAATTCCAAAAAAATAAAATTTAATTTAATTACACTTACTCGGATTGCCAATTCAGAATCCCAACTTGATTTCAATGATTGAAGCCTTTCAACTCCAGACTTGAGGGAGTATGGGAATTAGAGAAGAGATTAAGAGAATTGTTGAATTGGTGTGATAAGAATGGTAGAGGATAGGGTTATTTTAGGAATTGAAAATAATTCAATTACCCAAAATACCCTAAAAACTAGCTATTTTTTAATTGTTGGGAGGGGTATTTTGGTCATTGTAAAGTTATTTATCACTTTACCCAAAACGCTCCCAAACTAGTTGCTATATAACTGTTGGGGGGCACTTGTGTCATTCTCTCCCCCCAAAACCAAAATACATAAATACTCCCCCATATAGTTGTTGGGGGGTATTTCTATAAAAAACCCCCCAAAAAGCTGAAACTAACCATTGGGGGCTCCCAATGGCTAGTTCAACGGGCAGGCCGAGCACAGCCCGCTACAGGCCTGCGGGCTGGACTGTGCCGACACGTGGGCCGTGGGCAGCACAACATGCATAGTCGTGTCGTGCCATGCTGGCCCGTGGACCTGGAATCCTAGGCCCAACACGGCTTGAACCATCGTGCCGAGCTTGGCACGGCCCACGTGCTGTCGTGCCGTGCCGCAGGCAGCATGGCCTGATTTACCCCTCTAATCGGGGACTCCCTCTTGTTTGAGGTCTTTCCTTATCTTTTTTATCTCGTTAGATTTAAAGGAAAACTAGTGTGTCATTTTATCAGCTCATCCTCTTCCCATTCAGGCTTTAATTGGAATCTGGGCCTTACTAGAAACCTGAGAGTCAGAAATTCCCAGTGTTACTGCTCTACTTAGCCTGTTGAATTTAGTGGTCTTAGGGCATGGTGGTTCAGATTCTAGAGTGTGGGAACTTAATCTTTCAGGGTTTTTTTCTTGCAAATCCTTTCTGAATTCTCTTGTAGCCACATCCCCTTCTCCTTCTTTCCTTGTTAAGGAGATTTGGTCTTGGTCTATTCCTCCAAAAGTCGATGCTTTCTGTTGGGAAGTGTATCATGGCTCCATTAACACCAGTGATTTGCTCTAGAGAAAAAGTCCAAATTGGTACTTGTCCCCAAGCTAGTAGTTGTATGGTGAGGCTGCTTTTCATCTTCTAATTTCTTGTCCTTTTGCTACCTCTATTTGGGAGTATTTTTTCGTCTCTTTTTGGTTGCAGATGGCTTCCTCTTAATAATCTGGAAGGATTATTTAGCGCTCATAATTTTAGTTGCTCTAAAAGAAGAGGCAGGATTTTGGGGAGATGCACCAAAGCGGCAGTAGTCTGGACAAATTGGGTAGAAAGGAGCTTAAGAATCTTTGAAGACAAAGAAAGGAGTAAGGAAGCTGTGGTAAAGGTTATAACCTTAAGGGTTGCACATTGGGTGAAAACTTTAAAGCTCATTGAAAACTTTAAAGTTGAAGATTTCTTCAGCTTATGGGGACTAATAGCTCACTTCTCCTCTAGAAGACAAAAAATACATGAGGTCTGGTCTCCTCCATGCGCTGGAGGGAGGAAATTAAATTTTGATGGCAGTTGCAGGGGCAATCCTGGACCATTGGGTATTGGTGGGGTACTCGGGAAAGAAAATGGAAACATTCTAGCCATGTATTCAGGTCCTATTCAGCATGGAGATGTGGTGAGATCAGAACTGGTGGGGATTGACAGGTTGATTGTTGAAGGTGATTCAAAAATAGTTGTTGGCTGAAAATGGGGAAGGAGTAATATGGCAGCTAAAGAATGAATTCAAGCGCTTCAAACAGATTTCTAAAGACATGATAATCCAAATAAAGTGGATTAGGAGTTCTGCAAACGGTATGGCTGATGGGTTAGCTAAACAAGGAATCCAGAGACAATCCATGTTTTGGGCTGTTTTGTAAATATTGGGATAGCTTTTGGGGCTTGTTATCTTTGCCCACAACTCCTTGTTGTACTCCTTCATTTTAAAATTAATGAATCATTCTGTGTTGCTGATAAAAAAAAGTGTACACGAGAATGTCTATAAACCTGTGTTTGTGTTGAGTGTTGACTTTTAAAGTAGCACTCTTTAAAAATCTAAGAAAATATCAATGAATCAAATGGCTGGAAATTCTAGGTACGGAACATGTCTCAAGAAGAAGCTGATATTGGCACTGATTGCTTATGCCCTAGACATATCTCAAGAAGTCAGAGGCCTCTCTAAAGGGTTATCTGTTGGGTGCAAATATGACAACCATTAACTGTGTGCCTTTGATGGAGTGTGGTTGACCGCTTTATGGTTTTTTTTTGAGAAATGGTGAATATTATTAGTCAAAGAAAGAGAGATAAGGGTTCTGAGGGAGAGATTTCCTCAACATCCGAGCACAAAAAGCTCACAGGCTACAGATTACAACGAAAATCATCCCATAGGAAAGATTGACTACAGATTACAGATTACAACGAAAATCATCCCATAGAAAAGCTCACAGGCTCACAGGCTCACAGGCTACAGATTGCTCACAGGCTACAGATGACTCTACAAAATGCTTAAAGCATAAGCGCTTTAAGCATGTAATGAAATAGCTGGCTCTTTCTTTCTCTTGAGCTTTTCAACTAACTGAAAATTAGATTGATTACTATGTGCACCCAATTAATTAACATTCACCAAGCCCAAGGTTGCATTCTTTTGCTTGTAAAATGATCGGAAACAAAAGGTCTTCTTTGAAAACAAAAGGTTTTTTCAAGGACCATGACTTTACCACCAAATTGCATGTTAGTTTTTGGAATTTCAATGCCCCAGGGCATTCTTAAGGGAGATAAGAAAGAGATATACTACTGATTATGGCAGATATTTATTTGTTACCATTAAACAATTGATTTGTTGGAGCCCATCTGTATTGATATCCACATGCTGTAGTTGGCAACAACTATATGCCTTTCTTGCATACATATTGGGCACTTTTTTAGGAGAGGAAAAGGGCAAGCCAAGCATCTTATCATCGCCGTCACCATTCAAGCCTTATCCCAGCTAAATGAGATTGGCTACATGAATCCTGTTATGCCATTCTGTGCTGTTTAATGCAATATCTTGTTAAATTATTAGCACTTAAATCATTTCCTGCTATTTCAAGCCATGTCCATTTTGGTCTACCCTTACCCCCTCTAGGCTTTAGCCCGCTCGACTTGCAACATTAACTTCTTATGGGTGCTGTCAAGGGTCTTTGGTGCACGTGAATGAACCATCTTAGTCTACTTTCTCTCATTTCATCACCCATTGGAGCTACTCCAAGCTTCGTCTGTATGACTTCACTTTTGACTCTTTTTTATCACCTTTTGGAGCTACCCCAAGGTTTGTCCGAATGACTTCACTTTTGACTTTTTTTTTTGAGAAAAGGTAATGTAATTTCATTAAGGGAAAATTTCTTAAAGTACCCCTAGGGTTTAGGAAATTGACTTACTCTACCCCTATTGCTTACATATTGTCTTAAAGTATCCCTAAGTTTTCTGACAATTGACTGAATCCTCCCCAGCTGTTAACATCTGGTAGTGTTCTGTCACAATCGGTTCACATGTGACATCATGTGATGAGTAGAATTTTTGTAAACCTAATATTACCCTTTTGTGACTAATGCTCTGCTTTCTTCAAGATTTTTACTCCCAGCACCAAAAACCTTAAATAGGGGGTTTGACAGTGCTCAGTCTTGTTTCAACAGTAGGGAAAGACCCCATTACTCTCTAGCTTGAGAATGCTCATACTTCCCTCTAGATCTCTGAGAGATAAAAATGGCAACTCTAGGAAATACATAGAGCTCCAGACCAAAACAACAGAAATGGTATAGGGAGAAAATGACAAAAAGCTCTTGCTTTTGAACAGAAATGTCTCTGCATTTAGGAAGCTATGAAAGGCTTTCAGGTGAATCAATCTACTTCAGCAGCCGCACAATAAGAGGCAGATTTCTTATTGAAACAACTAGCCTAGGAGGATTCATTTCAAAGTCTTTACTATATGCTTTGGAGGAGAATCTATGACATTTTTTATGTGTGTACTTCATAGTTTGTGGTGATGTTCACTGGTGCTGACTACCTAGGAAGATCTTTGCAATGACCAGCTTTCCAAAAGAAAAGGAAATTAAAACACCCAAATATTTGGAGACTTTCTGGAACAACTGCCTATTCCTTTCTGCCCAAATGGTGATTATCACTGCAGCCAGGATAGCAATTCATACACTACTGGCAAGCTTTGAGAGGCCATGAAGTTCCCAACCCACTGCATAACCACCAGCATGGAACACATAACTGATCCTGGACCTGCACCCCTCTTTTGGTCAGATTAACTTTAGTTAGACACCTTTCCAACACCACTGCCCATACCAGAGTATTGATTTTTGAGGAGGAAATCGGATTCCAAATTCTGGAAGCAGGCACATCAGCTGGGTTCCCGTCTGAAAGCTTGAGGGCAAAGGGTTTGACTGAAAAAAGGCCATCAGTACTCCAATTCCAGCTCCAACTGTCATCATTAATCAAATTCAAGGACTGAAGAGAGATCAGTAGCTCAGCAACCTTGGCAATCTCCCAATCCTGGAAGTGTCTTCGAAAAGAAGGGCACCAGAAAACGGAGTTGCCAATTAATTTATAGCAATCTGCCACAGCCGCATCCTGGTTCTCAGCAATCTGATACAACTATGGAAATAATTCTGAGTGGGGCCTGCTGCTACAACTTCACTTTTGACTCTATCCTTTCTTGTTTTTCCACTCATCCATCTCAGCATACACATTTCTGCCACTCATTTTTTGGACATGTTTCTTGACTGTCCGACACTATACTCCATACAGAAAAGCTAGTCTTGCAACTGCTTTTCAGAATTTTCTTTTAAATCTAAGTGGTATTCACTTATTACATAAGATTCCATATGCATCCCTTCATCTTGCCCATCCTGCTCTAATTTTATGGGCAACATCCTCCCCAATCTCTACCTTGTTATGAACTATTGAACCAAAGTACTAGAAAAGGTCACATTGTGTTATTTCTTGGTCTCCAATCCTAAGTGCATCCTTGATATGATAAATAAGGCAAGCATCTTATCATATTTATCAAGAAAAAAGCAAGCATCTCATCATATGTTGTATATTGTGCTATATTTTATTTGTTTTATCACCGTCATCATAATCTAAACTTTGTCCTAACTATAAGGGATAAGCTACATGAATCCTATTTTGCCATTCCATTCTATTTAGTGCCATATCCATTGTTAAGTTCTAGGTCCTTAAATAATTCCTCACTTATCCAACCCATATCCTATATTTTATTTGTGTTCTATGATACATAAAATCATATGTTATACGTATTAGTATGCATAGTTGTCAAGGAGATTAGGTGCGTTTTGGTGCTTGCCTCGCCCAAAAGGCAAAACCCAATTGCGTTTTTCTTAATTTCTTGTTTTGTTAGACTTCCAGTGATACAGAGTTTGAAACAAGGGTACCACCCCTTCTTTCCTTATTTTTTTGGGTTTTTTTTTTCATTTCTTTTTCCACGACAAAGTAGGGGCTCAACCTCTTCCTTTTCTGTACTTTTCTGAGACACAAAGCAATGCCTAGGTGGTCAAATAGGCAACTAAGAACGCCCTTGTCACCTAGGTTCGCACCAAGGGGAGATACTATCACCTAATCTGGCCTTGGTTCCTTGATAACCATGGTTGCAACGTGAGTAGGCAATAGGGCATCACCCTGTCACCTAGGCACTTAGGTTGGTTAGGAGCAACTAGTAAGGTGGTGGTTTTTTCACACAAAATCTTTAATTTATTAGTTATGATTTTTGTTGACATGTGCTGTATTTTTAACTTTTTATTATTGATAAAGAATTTATTTATTTATTATTTTGTATTGGAAAATACCAAAAGATAGTAATAATGAATTTCTGTATACACAAGAATATTCAACAAAAAAAGCTAGTGGTGCACACTCATAGAAAACATAACAATAAAGGTTGCATATTGATTAATGGCTAGAGAAGAATTCAAAGGAATCCCAATGGACTATATCCTTATAGACTGGGATTCAATAACAAACTATGAACCTAGAACTAGTTGGTGACAAATACTGGCAACTTGGGAGAGACCAGTAAATGGCAAGCTAAAACTCAACTTTGATGATTGCTGCCTCTGTAATCCCGGCCCATCAGGAATTGGGGGAGCAGTAAGAAACCATGGGGGGGGGACTGAGGCTGTGCAACACTGACAGTTGGTCTTATATCATCATTGAAGGTGACTGTAGGACTGCAATTGGTTGGTTTACTTCAGGTCTTTGGACTCTCAGAAACATTTTTTCCTGGCAAAAAGAAAAAAAAAGAATTTTATTAATAAGAAAAAAAAGAGTACATCAAATATGAGAGATCACCAAGCATACAGTGATACAGATCCAACGAAAAATAAACAAAAAAACACCCCAAAGAAACAAATACAAAAAATTAACTCCTTGGTTCCAATTCAAATAAAGACCAACACCCATTTCCAAGGTATTCCTTTGAGACTGCTTCAAATTTTGGAAAAATGAGAATCCAGTCCATAACTTTTTTTCTACATAACACAGCAATACTTTGAAAGAAATCAAATCACTTGTATCCACCATGAAGTCGTGAACCATTCATTCATGTGGGTACCTTGGGCTGCAAATAACCTAGCTAACAGCCCTGCAAGTTTTTCCAGATTGTATGGCTTTGTTTTTCCTGAAATTAATGAATTTCATGTTACGAACAAATAAAATAATGAACTTTTGCATATCAAGAAATATTACATCATCAGTTTCATAAGATAATATCACATTTTTTGTATATCCATAAATCCATTATGGATGGACAGGTCCAATCCAATCCAATAAATACTTTGGACCATTAAGTCTGGATTTGTCCAATTCAATATGTCTTATCAGTCCATCCAATCCATCCAAATTGATTTTGATTTGGACGGGATCCAACCCAAAACCGGTCTATTGACACCTCCTAGGCATAATTTTTTTTTGATCAATAACTGTGGATCGAATTAATATTAAAAATATGAGAAAATTACAGGGCAAGGGGGCTAAGCAATCTTAGCTCCCAACAACAACCATTAAGCATCAAAAGAACAAAAATTACAAGACAGCCTGAAAAATAGAATGTCTGTTCACCCCTTGTCTAGCTAGACCATCTGCCAAAGAGTTCGCACTTCCTTTTACCCATTTGTATTGGATTTCCATGTCCTTAGTCAGCCACTTGAATTTCCTCTTTTCATTACTGTAATTCCAAAGTCTAAGACTATCCTCTTTCAGCCAGTTTACCACCACTTCAGAATCTCCTTCTATGATCAACTTGTTAATATGCATATCTTTGATTCTTTGTATCCCTTCAAGAGTTGCAAGAATCTCAGCTCTCAAAGAATCTCCCACTCCAACTGGTCCAGAATACATAGCTAACAACTTCCCTTGTTCATCTCTTATTACTCCTCTTATTCCGGATGGCCCTAGATTGCCCAAGCTGCTGCCATCAAAGTTCAGTTTAACAAAGTCATGGGGTGGGGGGATCCAACAAACATTTGAGGCCTTCCTCATTGGAACAAGTTCTGCTATCTCCTTCCACTTTCTTTGCAACTCATCGACTGAGAATTCTGCGAGCAGAGCCAAGGTTTTCAGCCAGTGTATAACCCTAATGTGGATGACCTCTAGCATTGCTTCCAAACTTCTCTCCTTATCTGTAAATATTTGTGAATTTCTCTCCTCCCAAATAGTCCAACAAACTGTAGCTCTCATACACCTCCACATAAACCCTTTTTGTTGGCCGAAACGGCACACATGTGAATAGGCTTTGCACATTCGAAGGGGGGTCCACCTGTACCCAAACAAAGAAGTACACCACTCCCAAATGATGTTAGTGAACCGACAAGAGATTAGTAAGTGATATCCAGACTCACCATCAGCTTTACAGTGGACACACCAGTGAGGATAAAAACAATTATTGGGTCTTTTTCTTTGAAGTAAATCTGCTATGTTAACTCTTTCCATAAAAAATTCCCAACAGAAACTCCTAACCTTAGGAGGTATAGGATGACACCACACCTCTTTAACAGGGAAAGACAAGCCCGGAGAAGAAGAATGTGTGAGAGCACTAAAGAAAGAGGCACAAGTGAAAGAACTAGAGGGGGTGAGAGTCCAAATTCTACTGTCTGCCTCGGTTGGCTCTAGGAACACCCCTTCAAGAATGGATAACAGTGATGAGATACCATCAAGCTTTATGTCCCTGATATCTCTTCGTAGGCCCAAGTTTCAGCCGACCCCAGAAATAGAATTAGAAGGAACAATGAATGAAGACACCGGTTCATTTTTAAAAGTGGAAAGGGCAAAAAGGCTTGGGAATTGGTCTTTTATGGAGGAGTCCCCAATCCAAACATGTTCCCAAAAATTAATGAGATTGCCTGAGTGCAAGTCATACCTAATCCATGGAGAGAACAAAGGTAGAATAACTTGAATAGCTTTCCAAGGAGATGCTCTTGTACTCCTTGCCAGAATCCTAGAGTCCCATCCATTTGTTGCAACCCCATGAATACTTTCCACTATCTTCACCCAAAGTTTGTCCTTCTCCAATGAGAACCTCCAAAGCCATTTCCCCAGAAGAGCCAAGTTCCTATTCCTTAAATTCCCGATACCCAAATCTCCCTCCCTCTTACTCCTACAAACCATCTCCCACCCCACCCTATGGTCCTTCTTCTCCTCCCTCGGCTCCGAGAGAAAGTCTCTCATTAGTTTTTCTAATCTACTAGCCACCTTTGTCGGAATCTTGAAGATTGACAAAAAGTAAACAGGAATGTTAGCTAAAGTAGACCTGATTAGAGTGGTTCTCCCTCCAAGAGAAATATTTTTTCTTCCAAGTTGCTAATTTCTTTTCAAACCTCTCCACAACCGGAACCCAAAACTCGCCTTTATGAGGGTTATCACCCAATGGCAAACCAAGGTAATTAAGGGGCCAATTTGCTATTGCACATTCTAAGATGTCTGCAGCCTCAGAGATCTCCCCCTCGCCCATATTTACCCCAACTATACAACTATTCTCAAAATTCACCTTAAGGTTTGACATTTGCTCAAAAAGTCGTATAGTGAGCTTCAAATTTCTAATCCTGTTAGGGTTCCCTACTTCACAAAAGAGTATGGTGTTATTTGCAAATTGCAAATGTGTGAGTGGCACAAGCTCCCTCCCAACTCTCCAACCTTTGATTAAGTCCCTGGAATCTGTTCTATAAATTAGTCTCCCCAGAACTTCAGCTACCAAAGTAAATAAAAAGGGAGAGAGGGGGTCTCCTTGCCTAATCCCTTTCAAGGCTGGGAAGAAATCGACCACTATCCCATTTACCAGTATGGAGTAATGGCAGTTCCTGATACAACCCAAGACCCATTTGCACCAATTATCCCCATAACCAAAATTGGTCATCACCTCCATCAAGAAAGACTAATCCACCAAATCATAAGCCTTTTCCAAATCCAGATTACAAATCACCCCTTTTTTCTTGGATCTCTTAAACTCCTCCAAGCTCTCATTTGCTATCAGAATCTGATCTGTTATCTGTCTCCCCTTCACAAAGGCTCGTTGATTATCTGCTATAATTGTTGGGAGCACTTCCCTTATTCTGATGGACAACACCTTGGTGATAATCTTATAAAGGTTGTTGATTAGGTTGATCGGCCTGAAATCCTTTGGGTGACATGCATTCCTCTTCTTAGGAACTAGTGCAATAAAAGTGGAGTTCAGCCCTGGGTTGATCACCCCTCTAGAGTGGAATTCATCAAACACAGCCCATAGATCTTCCTTTTTAATCTCCCAACAATCTTGATAAAAAGCCATCGTAAAACCATCTAGGTCTGGTGCCTTTGATCTATCCATAGAGAACACTGCCTTCCCTATCTCTTCCACTTCAAATTTCCTTTCCAACCAATCCCTATCCTCTATCTGCAAAGTTGACCATTTCATACCCTCAATCCACACCCTACTATTTAGGGGTTTTCTAAAGATAGACCTAAAGTGATTTGCAAAAGCCTCTGTTGTTTCTCTTTGGGTGGATATTGTAACCTCTTCAATCTCTAGACTTGATACAAAATTCCTTATTCTTCTTCCACTTGCCACCGCATGAAAAAATTTGGTATTCCTATCCCCTTCCTTCAGCCATTTACACCATGATTTTTGTCTCCAACTTATTTCCTCCTAAAGAAGATAATCCTCTAACTTTTTACGCAATTTCCATCTTAGCTCCTGGTGTGTCCATGTTTTCGTTCTCACTTTTTACGCAATTTACACCACGACACAGCAGATGTCACATTTTCGTTCTCACTCGCTGGTGTGTCCATGTTTCCTTGGGGTTGCAAGGGAGAGTGTGCAACATAGGTGCTGA